>CAXIWF010002035.1:25794-49864 GCA_964036045.1 Eutreptiella sp. 'Long Island Sound 2002' | reverse complement strand
CGGGCAAGCCGGGCGGGCCGGACGCGCGTCGGACGGACGGGCCGGGCCGGGCTGGGCCGGGCGCGCGTCGGACGGACGGGCAAGCCGGGCGCGCGTCATACGGACGGGCCGGGCCGGGGGCGCGTCGGACGGGCCGGGCCGGGCGCGCGTCGGACGGGCCGGGACGGGCGCGCATCGGACGGACGGGCCGGGCCGGGCGCGCGTCGGACGGACGGGCCGGGCCGGGCGGGCCGGGCGCGCGTCGGACAGACAAGCCGGGCCAGGCGGGCGGGGCGCGCGTCGTACGGAGGGGCCGGGCCGGGCGCGCGTCTGACTTGCCGGGCCAGACGCGCGTCGGACGGACGGGCCGGGCCGGGCGGGCCGGACGCGCGTCGGACGGACGGGCCGGGCCGGGCGGGCCGGGCGCGCGTCGTACGGAGGGGGCCGGGCCGGGCGCGCGTCTGACGGGCCGGGCCGGACGCGCGTCGGACGGACGGGCCGGGCGCGCGTCGGACGGGCTGGGCCGGGCGCGCGTCGGACGGACGGGCAAGCCGGGCGCGCGTCATACGGACGGGCTTGGCCGGGGGCGCGTCGGACGGGCCGGGCCGGGCGCGCTTGGGACAGACGGGCCAGGCCGGGCGCGCGTCGGACGGGCCGGGCCGGGCCGGGCGCGCGTCGGACGGACGGGCAAGCCGGGCTCACATCGTACGGACGGGCCGGGCCGGGCGCGCGTTGGACGGGCCAGGCCGGGCGCGCAGCGGACGGACGGGCCGGGCCGGGCGCGCGTCGGACGGACGGGCGGGCCGGGCGCGCGTCGGACGGGCCGGGCCGGGCGCGCGTCGGACGGACGGGCCGGGCCGGGCGCGCGTCAGACGGGCCGGGCCGGGAGCGCGTCGGACGGGCCGGGCCGGGCGCGCGTGGGACGGGCCGGGCCGGGCGCGCGTCAGACGGGCCGGGCCGGGCGCGCTTCTCACGGACGGGCCGGGCCGGGAGCGCGTCGGACGGGCCGGGCCGGGCGCGCGTCGGACGGGCTGGGCCGGGCGCGCGTCGGACGGACGGGCAAGCCGGGCGCGCGTCATACGGACGGGCCGGGCCGGGGGCGCGTCGGACGGGCCGGGCCGGGCGCGCTTGGGACGGACGGGCCGCGCCGGGCGCGCGTCGGACGGACGGGCCGGGCCGGGCGCGCGTCGGACGGGCCGGGCCGGGCGCGCGTCGGACGGACGGGCCGGGCCGGGCGCGCGTCGGACGGACGGGCAAGCCGGGCGCGCATCGTACGGACGGGCCGGGCCGGGCGCGCGTCAGACGGGCCAGGCCGGGCGCGCGGCGGACGGACGGGCCGGGCCGGGCGCGCGTCGGACGGACGGGCGGGCCGGGCGCGCGTCGGACGGGCCGGGCCGGGCGCGCGTCGGACGGACAGGCTGGGCCGGGCGCGCGTCAGACGGGCCGGGAGCGCGTCGGACGGGCCGGGCCGGGCGCGCGTCGGACGGGCCGGGCCGGGCGCGCGTCGGACGGGCCGGGCCGGGCGCGCTTCTCACGGACGGGCCGGGCCGGGAGCGCGTCGGACGGGCCGGGCCGGGCGCGCGTCGGACGGGCTGGGCCGGGCGCGCGTCGGACGGACGGGCAAGCCGGGCGGGCCGGACGCGCGTCGGACGGACGGGCCGGGCCGGGCGGGCCGGGCGCGCGTCGTACGGAGGGGCCGGGCCGGGCGCGCGTCTGACGGGCCGGGCCGGACGCGCGTCGGACGGACGGGCCGGGCGCGCGTCGGACGGGCCAGGCCGGGCGCGCGGCGGACGGACGGGCCGGGCCGGGCGCGCGTCGGACGGACGGGCAAGCCGGGCGCGCATCGTACGGACGGGCCGGGCCGGGCGCGCGTCGGACGGGCCAGGCCGGGCGCGCGGCGGACGGACGGGCCGGGCCGGGCGCGCATCGGACGGACGGGCGGCCCGGGCGCGCGTCGGACTGGCCGGGCCAGGCGCGCTTCGGAACGACGGGCCGGGCCGGGCGCGCGTCGGACGGGCCGGGCCGGGTGCCTGTCGGACGGGCCGGGCCGGGCGCGCTTCGGAACGACGGGCCGGGCCGGGCGCGCGTCGGACGGGCCGGGCCGGGCGCGCGTCGGACGGGCTGGGCCGGGCGCGCGTCGGACGGACGGGCAAGCCGGGCGCGCGTCATACGGACGGGCCGGGCCGGGGGCGCGTCGGACGGGCCGGGCCGGGCGCGCGTCGGACGGGCCGGGACGGGCGCGCATCGGACGGACGGGCCGGGCCGGGCGCGCGTCGGACGGACGGGCCGGGCCGGGCGGGCCGGGCGCGCGTCGGACAGACAAGCCGGGCCAGGCGGGCGGGGCGCGCGTCGTACGGAGGGGCCGGGCCGGGCGCGCGTCTGACTTGCCGGGCCAGACGCGCGTCGGACGGACGGGCCGGGCCGGGCGGGCCGGACGCGCGTCGGACGGACGGGCCGGGCCGGGCGGGCCGGGCGCGCGTCGTACGGAGGGGCCGGGCCGGGCGCGCGTCTGACGGGCCGGGCCGGACGCGCGTCGGACGGACGGGCCGGGCGCGCGTCGGACGGGCCAGGCCGGGCGCGCGGCGGACAGACGGGCCGGGCCGGGCGCGCGTCGGACGGACGGGCAAGCCGGGCGCGCATCGTACGGACGGGCCGGGCCGGGCGCGCGTCGGACGGGCCAGGCCGGGCGCGCGTCGGACGGACGGGCCGGGCCGGGCGCGCGTCGGACGGACGGGCGGCCCGGGCGCGCGTCGGACGTTTTTGGAATTTTTTTTGGAATTTTTTGGAATTTTTTTGGAATTTTTTTTTTGGAATTTTTCCTTTGTTATCTCACGCTCAGACTGATGAGGGCCTAGTGTTGGGCCGAAACCGGTCTCGTTTTTTGGCTTTGTTTGTGGACGCTTGCATGTGAGCCGTGTGTGAAGTAGCCTGTGACCACCGCTGATTTTCTGATTGAGGACCCCTTCTCAGGATTTTCCGGCGAGGACAAGCTCAAAGCTCATCCCAAAAAATTCCAAAAAAAAAAATTCCAAAAAAAAAAAATTCCAAAAAAAAATTCCAAAAACTAGCCGGGCCAGGCGCGCTTCGGAACGACGGGCCGGGCCGGGCGCGCGTCGGACGGGCCGGGCCGGGTGCCTGTCGGACGGGCCGGGCCGGGCGCGCTTCGGAACGACGGGCCGGGCCGGGCGCGCGTCGGACGGGCCGGGCCGGGCGCGCGTCGGACGGGCTGGGCCGGGCGCGCGTCGGACGGACGGGCAAGCCGGGCGCGCGTCATACGGACGGGCCGGGCCGGGGGCGCGTCGGACGGGCCGGGCCGGGCGCGCGTCGGACGGGCCGGGACGGGCGCGCATCGGACGGACGGGCCGGGCCGGGCGCGCGTCGGACGGACGGGCCGGGCCGGGCGGGCCGGGCGCGCGTCGGACAGACAAGCCGGGCCAGGCGGGCGGGGCGCGCGTCGTACGGAGGGGCCGGGCCGGGCGCGCGTCTGACTTGCCGGGCCAGACGCGCGTCGGACGGACGGGCCGGGCCGGGCGGGCCGGACGCGCGTCGGACGGACGGGCCGGGCCGGGCGGGCCGGGCGCGCGTCGTACGGAGGGGCCGGGCCGGGCGCGCGTCTGACGGGCCGGGCCGGACGCGCGTCGGACGGACGGGCCGGGCGCGCGTCGGACGGGCTGGGCCGGGCGCGCGTCGGACGGACGGGCAAGCCGGGCGCGCGTCATACGGACGGGCTTGGCCGGGGGCGCGTCGGACGGGCCGGGCCGGGCGCGCTTGGGACAGACGGGCCAGGCCGGGCGCGCGTCGGACGGGCCGGGCCGCGCCGGGCGCGCGTCGGACGGACGGGCAAGCCGGGCTCACATCGTACGGACGGGCCGGGCCGGGCGCGCGTTGGACGGGCCAGGCCGGGCGCGCGGCGGACGGACGGGCCGGGCCGGGCGCGCGTCGGACGGACGGGCGGGCCGGGCGCGCGTCGGACGGGCCGGGCCGGGCGCGCGTCGGACGGACGGGCCGGGCCGGGCGCGCGTCAGACGGGCCGGGCCGGGAGCGCGTCGGACGGGCCGGGCCGGGCGCGCGTGGGACGGGCCGGGCCGGGCGCGCGTCAGACGGGCCGGGCCGGGCGCGCTTCTCACGGACGGGCCGGGCCGGGAGCGCGTCGGACGGGCCGGGCCGGGCGCGCGTCGGACGGGCTGGGCCGGGCGCGCGTCGGACGGACGGGCAAGCCGGGCGCGCGTCATACGGACGGGCCGGGCCGGGGGCGCGTCGGACGGGCCGGGCCGGGCGCGCTTGGGACGGACGGGCCGCGCCGGGCGCGCGTCGGACGGACGGGCCGGGCCGGGCGCGCGTCGGACGGGCCGGGCCGGGCGCGCGTCGGACGGACGGGCCGGGCCGGGCGCGCGTCGGACGGACGGGCAAGCCGGGCGCGCATCGTACGGACGGGCCGGGCCGGGCGCGCGTCAGACGGGCCAGGCCGGGCGCGCGGCGGACGGACGGGCCGGGCCGGGCGCGCGTCGGACGGACGGGCGGGCCGGGCGCGCGTCGGACGGGCCGGGCCGGGCGCGCGTCGGACGGACAGGCTGGGCCGGGCGCGCGTCAGACGGGCCGGGAGCGCGTCGGACGGGCCGGGCCGGGCGCGCGTCGGACGGGCCGGGCCGGGCGCGCGTCGGACGGGCCGGGCCGGGCGCGCTTCTCACGGACGGGCCGGGCCGGGAGCGCGTCGGACGGGCCGGGCCGGGCGCGCGTCGGACGGGCTGGGCCGGGCGCGCGTCGGACGGACGGGCAAGCCGGGCGCGCGTCATACGGACGGGCCGGGCCGGGGGCGCGTCGGACGGGCCGGGCCGGGCGCGCTTCGGACGGGCCGGGCCGGGCGCGCTTGGGACGGACGGGCCGCGCCGGGCGCGCGTCGGACGGACGGGCCGGGCCGGGCGCGCGTCGGACGGGCCGGGCCGGGCGCGCGTCGGACGGACGGGCCGGGCCGGGCGCGCGTCGGACGGACGGGCAAGCCGGGCGCGCATCGTACGGACGGGCCGGGCCGGGCGCGCGTC
This sequence comes from Eutreptiella sp. 'Long Island Sound 2002', assembly GCA_964036045.1. Classification (NCBI taxonomy): domain Eukaryota; phylum Euglenozoa; class Euglenophyceae; order Eutreptiales; family Eutreptiaceae; genus Eutreptiella; species Eutreptiella sp. 'Long Island Sound 2002'. Next base: position 44,846 of record CAXIWF010002035.1, on the reverse strand, counting down.
GGACGGACGGGCGGGCCGGGCGCGCGTCGGACGGGCCGGGCCGGGCGCGCGTCGGACGGACGGGCCGGGCCGGGCGCGCGTCAGACGGGCCGGGCCGGGAGCGCGTCGGACGGGCCGGGCCGGGCGCGCGTGGGACGGGCCGGGCCGGGCGCGCGTCCCACGGGCCGGGCCGGACTCGCGTCGGACGGACGGGCCGGGCCGGGCGCGCGTCGGACGGACGGGCGGGCCGGGCGCGCATCCGACAGGCCGGGCCGGGCGCGCGTCGGAGGAACGGGCCGGGCCGGGCGGGCCGGGCGCGCGTCGGACGGACGGGCAAGCCGGGCGCGCGTCGTACGGAGGGGCCGGGCCTGGCGCGCGTCTGACGGGCCGGGCCGGACGCGCGTCGGACGGACGGCCTGGGCTTGCGGCGGACGGACGGGCCGGCCGCGCGTGGGACGGACGGGCAAGCCAGGCGCGCATCGTACGGACGGGCCGGGCCGGGCGCGCGTCGGACGGGCCGGGCCAGGCGCGCTTCGGAACGACGGGCCGGGCCGGGCGCGCGTCGGACGGGCCGGGCCGGGTGCCTGTCGGACGGGCCGGGCCGGGCGCGCTTCGGAACGACGGGCCGGGCCGGGCGCGCGTCGGACGGGCCGGGCCGGGCGCGCGTCGGACGGGCTGGGCCGGGCGCGCGTCGGACGGACGGGCAAGCCGGGCGCGCGTCATTCGGACGGGCCGGGCCGGGGGCGCGTCGGACGGGCCGGGCCGGGCGCGCGTCGGACGGGCCGGGACGGGCGCGCATCGGACGGACGGGCCGGGCCGGGCGCGCGTCGGACGGACGGGCCGGGCCGGGCGGGCCGGGCGCGCGTCGGACAGACAAGCCGGGCCAGGCGGGCGGGGCGCGCGTCGTACGGAGGGGCCGGGCCGGGCGCGCGTCTGACTTGCCGGGCCAGACGCGCGTCGGACGGACGGGCCGGGCCGGGCGGGCCGGACGCGCGTCGGACGGACGGGCCGGGCCGGGCGGGCCGGGCGCACGTCGTACGGAGGGGCCGGGCCGGGCGCGCGTCTGACGGGCCGGGCCGGACGCGCGTCGGACGGACGGGCCGGGCGCGCGTCCGACGGGCTGGGCCGGGCGCGCGTCGGACGGACGGGCAAGCCGGGCGCGCGTCATACGGACGGGCTTGGCCGGGGGCGCGTCGGACGGGCCGGGCCGGGCGCGCTTGGGACAGACGGGCCAGGCCGGGCGCGCGTCGGACGGACGGGCCGGGCCGGGCGCGCGTCGGACGGGCCGGGCCGGGCGCGCGTCGGACGGACGGGCCGGGCCGGGCGCGCGTCGGACGGACGGGCAAGCCGGGCTCGCATCGTACGGACGGGCCGGGCCGGGCGCGCGTTGGACGGGCCAGGCCGGGCGCGCGGCGGACGGACGGGCCGGGCCGGGCGCGCGTCGGACGGACGGGCGGGCCGGGCGCGCGTCGGACGGGCCGGGCCGGGCGCGCGTCGGACGGACGGGCCGGGCCGGGCGCGCGTCAGACGGGCCGGGCCGGGAGCGCGTCGGACGGGCCGGGCCGGGCGCGCGTGGGACGGGCCGGGCCGGGCGCGCGTCAGACGGGCCGGGCCGGGCGCGCTTCTCACGGACGGGCCGGGCCGGGAGCGCGTCGGACGGGCCGGGCCGGGCGCGCGTCGGACGGGCTGGGCCGGGCGCGCGTCGGACGGACGGGCAAGCCGGGCGCGCGTCATACGGACGGGCCGGGCCGGGGGCGCGTCGGACGGGCCGGGCCGGGTGCCTGTCGGACGGGCCGGGCCGGGCGCGCTTCGGAACGACGGGCCGGGCCGGGCGCGCGTCGGACGGGCCGGGCCGGGCGCGCGTCGGACGGGCTGGGCCGGGCGCGCGTCGGACGGACGGGCAAGCCGGGCGCGCGTCATTCGGACGGGCCGGGCCGGGGGCGCGTCGGACGGGCCGGGCCGGGCGCGCGTCGGACGGGCCGGGACGGGCGCGCATCGGACGGACGGGCCGGGCCGGGCGCGCGTCGGACGGACGGGCCGGGCCGGGCGGGCCGGGCGCGCGTCGGACAGACAAGCCGGGCCAGGCGGGCGGGGCGCGCGTCGTACGGAGGGGCCGGGCCGGGCGCGCGTCTGACTTGCCGGGCCAGACGCGCGTCGGACGGACGGGCCGGGCCGGGCGGGCCGGACGCGCGTCGGACGGACGGGCCGGGCCGGGCGGGCCGGGCGCACGTCGTACGGAGGGGCCGGGCCGGGCGCGCGTCTGACGGGCCGGGCCGGACGCGCGTCGGACGGACGGGCCGGGCACGCGTCGGACGGGCTGGGCCGGGCGCGCGTCGGACGGACGGGCAAGCCGGGCGCGCGTCATACGGACGGGCTTGGCCGGGGGCGCGTCGGACGGGCCGGGCCGGGCGCGCTTGGGACAGACGGGCCAGGCCGGGCGCGCGTCAGACGGACGGGCCGGGCCGGGCGCGCGTCGGACGGGCCGGGCCGGGCGCGCGTCGGACGGACGGGCCGGGCCGGGCGCGCGTCGGACGGACGGGCAAGCCGGGCTCGCATCGTACGGACGGGCCGGGCCGGGCGCGCGTTGGACGGGCCAGGCCGGGCGCGCGGCGGACGGACGGGCCGGGCCGGGCGCGCGTCGGACGGACGGGCGGGCCGGGCGCGCGTCGGACGGGCCGGGCCGGGCGCGCGTCGGACGGACGGGCCGGGCCGGGCGCGCGTCAGACGGGCCGGGCCGGGAGCGCGTCGGACGGGCCGGGCCGGGCGCGCGTGGGACGGGCCGGGCCGGGCGCGCGTCAGACGGGCCGGGCCGGGCGCGCTTCTCACGGACGGGCCGGGCCGGGAGCGCGTCGGACGGGCCGGGCCGGGCGCGCGTGGGACGGGCCGGGCCGGGCGCGCGTCAGACGGGCCGGGCCGGGCGCGCTTCTCACGGACGGGCCGGGCCGGGAGCGCGTCGGACGGGCCGGGCCGGGCGCGCGTCGGACGGGCTGGGCCGGGCGCGCGTCATACGGACGGGCCGGGCCGGGGGCGCGTCGGACGGGCCGGGCCGGGCGCGCTTGGGACGGACGGGCCGCGCCGGGCGCGCGTCGGACGGACGGGCCGGGCCGGGCGCGCGTCGGACGGGCCGGGCCGGGCGCGCGTCGGACGGACGGGCCGGGCCGGGCGCGCGTCGGACGGACGGGCAAGCCGGGCGCGCATCGTACGGACGGGCCGGGCCGGGCGCGCGTCAGACGGGCCAGGCCGGGCGCGCGGCGGACGGACGGGCCGGGCCGGGCGCGCGTCGGACGGACGGGCGGGCCGGGCGCGCGTCGGACGGGCCGGGCCGGGCGCGCGTCGGACGGACGGGCTGGGCCGGGCGCGCGTCAGACGGGCCGGGAGCGCGTCGGACGGGCCGGGCCGGGCGCGCGTCGGACGGGCCGGGCCGGGCGCGCGTCGGACGGGCCGGGCCGGGAGCGCGTCGGACGGGCCGGGCCGGGCGCGCGTCGGACGGGCTGGGCCGGGCGCGCGTCATACGGACGGGCCGGGCCGGGGGCGCGTCGGACGGGCCGGGCCGGGCGCGCTTCGGACGGGCCGGGCCGGGCGCACTTGGGACGGACGGGCCGCGCCGGGCGCGCGTCGGACGGACGGGCCGGGCCGGGCGCGCGTCGGACGGGCCGGGCCGGGCGCGCGTCGGACGGACGGGCCGGGCCGGGCGCGCGTCGGACGGACGGGCAAGCCGGGCGCGCATCGTACGGACGGGCCGGGCCGGGCGCGCGTCGGACGGACGGGCGGGCCGGGCGCGCGTCGGACGGGCCGGGCCGGGCGCGCGTCGGACGGACGGGCCGGGCCGGGCGCGCGTCAGACGGGCCGGGCCGGGAGCGCGTCGGACGGGCCGGGCCGGGCGCGCGTGGGACGGGCCGGGCCGGGCGCGCGTCCGCCAAGCCCGATGCGCGCCCGCCCGGCCCGACGCGCGCCCGCCCGGCCCGACGCGCGCCCGCCCGGCCCGACGCGCGCCCGCCCGGCCCGACGCGCGCCCGCCCGGCCCGCCGCGCGCCCGCCCGGCCCGCCGCGCGCCCTCCCGGCCCGACGCGCGCCCGGCCCGCCCGGCCCGACGCGCGCCCGCCCGGCCCGACGCGCGCCCGCCCGGCCCGACGCGCGCCCGCCCAGCCCGACGCACGCCCGCCCGGCCCGACACGCGCCCGCCCGGCCCGACGCGCGCCCGGCCCGCCCGGCCCGACGCGCGCCCGGCCCGCCCGGCCCGACGCGCGCCCGCCCGGCCCGACGCGCGCCCGCCCGGCCCAACCGTCGGGCCGGGCGTAAATTAGGAGAAGACTTCAAAGTGACTCGCACTTGCAAACCTGGTATTGACGGTAATAGTTTATAACGAATTCGGGAAAACATAGCAGCCCAAGGAATTGGCATAGATGAATGATATGGCACTCGAACAGCGTGCACAATCTCATCCAATTTGCCACGGTCATGTACATACCTCCTCTTATCACTCCATTGTCTTGGTGCTCTTCGCCATGCATGTTTAGGATACGCTAGTCTCATAAGAGCTCCTTGGAGTCTAGACCAACGTGCATTGAAATAGTGTTCATGAGAGCATAGGCGTAAAAAACGAATGCATTCACCGGTGACCCAACCTAACTTCACATGCCGTGGTGTATTAGAACCCCACGGGATGTAAGAACAAGTATGGGTCCGTTTAAAGTACACACTTGTTTCAAGTGGCTTCACCTTGACAATTAACAAGTCCATGTAAGGAATGTTTGTCATACGATTGAACACTTCAAACTCAACCTTCAAATGTGGAGGATATAGACTTTGAATGTCTTGTAATAATTGCTCGCGAGTAACATCGGGGTGGTGGAGGACAAGACCGTCATCAATGAAACGAGTCATCACATGGGAGCTTGGGGGTGGGACACGGCTTTCGTAAAAACGAAGCACCAAATTGGCCCATGTGGGCGCCGCATTCGTGCCCATCGCCCATCCCGAAAGTTGAACATAAACACCAAGTCCGGGGGTTTCAAACACACAATGAGTGAAAATCACGTGTAAAAGAATCTCGCCGATTGTTAAAACGGGTGAGTACTCAAGGGTTGAAAAAGGGAAGAGCGGGTTGTACATACGAAATGACTCAATGGACATGGGAGTAAAAAGCATGTCCATGAATTCCGCTTCTTCCTCCGACATCACTTTCATGGTTTTGCCGTCTTGCTTGCACCATGCATGCCAATAACGATAGGCAAGTGAAACGTCGGACCACTTTATAGTTGTATACAATGAAGAGAAATCCACCGTGGACATTCTTGTGAAGTGTTGCACGTCTTCATGGTGTAAACGTGACAACACATCCCTGGTATCACGGAGTGGGGTCCTCAAAGCGTCGCGATCACGGTCACATTTTAACAAAATTGTGCCACCAATGGATAGTAAAATGGAGGCGCTTGTGGTGCACCATCGGTACAATCCCACAAGGGGACGAGATGCCCAACCTCCATCTTTCTTGAGGGAAAGAGACTTGTGTGTCTTACACGACAAATAAAATTTTGCAAGCACGGGGGTCTTTGATTGATCAAGGAAATTAAAAATCACTTTTTCCAAATTCATTGGCATAACCGAACGAATGAGGATATGTAGGTATTCCATCCATGCTTTTGCTTTCTCTTCCCATGTAATTGTATCACCATCCAATTTGCGGTACACCTCACTCTGCATGTGGTTGCTCACCTCACGCATGTAAGTTTGTTTTGAAATGCATACCGATGAACCGTCCTTATCGGCGCCCACAACCAAGGTATCCTTAAGATACGAGTCAACGAGGGACGACTTAAAAGCAATGCCACGTCGATACAACGGTTTGGACCGAAGATAATCAATGCACAAAAGACTATCTTCCTCCGCACGCTTCACTTCCGCTTCAATGATCGAATATGCTTCCGGAATTTCTTCAATCACTTTAATCGGGAGTGAAGTACCTTTCGGGCGAAACAACTTCTTGTATGGTAGTGTGGTGCGAAAGTCTGGATCGTCATGATGGCCATCTCGCTTTTTCTTTTCAAAAAACGCGGACCAACCCAACGTGCGAGCCAGTTCCTCACACTCATGGCGAATAGCTTTGAGACGTGGCACAAAGTGAGGCGGGTGGGGATGGGGGACATATTTCGGTCCCAAGGACAACAAGAGTTTGAGATACGGCGGTGGCTCCTCCACCACGTCCCCTTTGAGAGTTTGTACATGCAATCTCACGTTGAGTGCATCTTTCACCCTTGTTGCTTCTTGCCTTCTGGTCCGCCGCCTTTGCCTTTGCCATGTCGCTTTGCGTTTCGTTTTTTGCCACTTGTTGTTAGCCTTTTGCGTTTGTTGCCCGTGGATGATGATGGCGTCGTCGCGCGTGGAGTTCGTGGAGAATTCGTGCTCTTGGATCGGGGTGTGGAGGGTTTCCGAGGTTGACGCGGCGGTGGGGTTTTGCTTCGCTTTTTGTCTCCGCCGCCACCACCACGTTGCTGCCCGTTTTTTGATCCGCCACGCCCTTTATCCTGCATGAGCAACTTCATCTCCTCGGTCACCATCTTGATTTGTTCTTGTTGATTTTGGACGACTTCGTCTTGTGCTAAGGCCTTCTCCACCTCCTTGCGTACGGTTTCATTTTGAATGCGTATTGAACGGTCCACCAATTTTTTAGCATGAAAGTCCAAGTATTTTTGGTGTGCATTCTCACATTCCAAGTCAATCTTGCGCCGTGCATCAACCACTTGTGCTATAACAGCTTCCAACTCGTGTTTCATGTGGTCACGAAGCGCCGATACGGTGCCATCATATTGTGTATCAAGTGCCATAAGCACATCCGCATCATCTTGTAGAAAGTCTCCAAATTTGTATTGCTTCACCAATGTGTCCTTTGCCTCAAAGTGCGAGCGTGTGGTTGACAAGAACTCTTGTTGCGCCACGTCCGCCCCTTTCTTTGCATTATCCACATCGTTTTGGTGGAATTGGAGCCGAAGTTCACATTCGTTTTGATGCAATGTACGTTGGAGATCTTCATTGACCACGTGTTTCACAATTTGCGTGCCGTCTCGAAAGGTATGTAACTACGAAGCCAAGAGACATTCGCCAACTTGCTTCGGAATGCAGCCAAATCATGGCGGGTGTCTATTATGTTGTTACACTGGCTACCTAGGGATTTTTTCCTCCTTTTTGGTGTAAATGGAAACTTCTTACCCTGAAAAAACCCGGGTTTCATGCCCCTCTCGTGCTGAAAACACTCCTACACGGTACAAAAGTCCCAAAGTTGGCTTCCCGGGCCTGGGCTCGCGCAAATTCACAAGTTGGCGCGCCAAGTCGCAAGTTTGCGCGCCAAGTCCGGACTTGGCGCGCGCCAACTGGGAGGTTGGCGCGCGCCAACTGGGAAGTTGGCGCGCGCCAAGTCCGGACTTGGCGCGCCAACTTGCGACTTGGCGCGCGCCAAATGTCCCCCCACCGATCAAACCATCGACTTGCATACCATTGTTGTCACTGGAAATTCCGTCCCTCACCTGCCCTTGCACACTTGGCACGAAGAAAGCATTGTTCCATCTTTTTTTGATTAATGTGCAAAAGACTGCGAATGTGCAAGAAGCTGTCAAATCAATCATATAAATCATATATAGAGGTCACATGCCTTGTTCAGCCTAGACGAAGACCCCCTTATTCTCTATGTACCCCCTTTGCTTCGTCCACGACGACTCCCAAACCGAAAATTTTTTATTATATAACCCCGGGTTCAGATTATCTGAGCGGATCACTTCCCCCCACCCCTTCCGCGTGCGATCCCCCTTGCCCCCCTTCACCCGCACTCTGGCCCCCCGCAGTCTGGACACCCGGCCGCCTTTACTTCCACCTCGAAAGCTGCGCTTTGAGATTTCACATTTCAGGGCTTTGTGCCGCCCCTCTCCTTTGAAGGCGCAAAAATGGCAATGTGCCCCCACCTGCGGGCCCATCCCAACAGGTGGTCAATCCACAGATGGGCCCACAGGGTGACGTTCATTTCACAGGCCTTATGGGCCTCCCCCATTTTTGTCAATTCCGTTCGCAGAATTTTCATGTCGGGCAACTGCAATGGTCCGGATTTCCAGACGACATCGCTTGTTGCCAACAGGGATTTTCCCCATTGCCGGAAGGCGTCCGTCCAGGACACCTAGACCCCCTCCATGTCAACGACATGCTGCAGGAGGCCCTCCCCCTCCAGATGGTCACACATGGTGTCCCATCCCTCACTCTTCACCCACTCGGCAGCCGCCGTCTGCTCGATTTTCAGGGGCACCTTCTTCTTATCCTCCCTCTCCTCTTCCAACGCCACCCCGGTGGCGGTCCGTGCCTGGATCCGAATGGGATCCAGGAACCATTGCACCCACCTCACGGCCTTTCCCCTTTTCCACCGATGCACCGTGTGGAGGCTGTTCACCAGGGCTGAAAGCCCATTGTGCACTTGCCGGTGCACACCATGCAGCCCATAGTCGGGGGGCCGCTGGGCGGGGCGCACGATCGGGCAGATCATCCCCGCCCACAGCCACTCCTCGACAATCACCCCCATCCCGCAACCAAATTCGTGCAGAATGGTTGCCCGATTTTTCCCACACAGCCAACAAACGGTGGCTGCGGGGTTGTTGGCCGTGAAGGAGGAGCAACCCCCCAAAATGACCTGCGCCTTGGTGTCTGCTATAAAAAAACAAATCACCTTACGCAGGTAACCCCCTTTATCGGGTATTTGCTGCTGCGCCACCTCGGTGAGGTCCGCGTTCAGGTCATAGACCTCGGCCAATTGGGAAATGATGGCCTTCTTCTCGGATCCGCGCAGCAAGATCCAAGAGCCCAAGGGCATATGACTCCCCAGGTCTCCAACAGCAAAATGCACGAAGGAGGCCTGCCAGAGCTTTGTCCCGTCGAAGGAGATGCCCACCCACACGTTGTCCGTCAGGAACGTGGGGCCGTCACGGTGCCACATCACCTATGCCAGAAAACAGGCCGTGTGTAACGGGTCACCGTGAACGGTCGCCGGGAAACGCTTTGGTGCAGGGTGAAAATACCTGCAGTTTCTGCCACAGATTGCATGCGGCCCCAAAAATGTCATTGTCCTCGTCCGTCTGAAAATGGACCTCCGTGACACGGGGGGCGGACAATGCCTTTCGCACCTGCATCAGGGTTCCCCATGGGCACTTCCATTGGCTGTGTGCCCGGCTGTACTGCAGTTTGCGGAAGCTGTCGCCATTTTTGCGGCTCTCCCACAGAATGGCCGCGGCCAACAGCTCCAAATCGGGGGTGGGGGGTTTGCTCTCCCCGCAAACGAGGTGGATGCGGTGGCGGCCGGGTTTGACGTGTACTTCCCAATGTGGCCCCAAAATCTCCCCCACGACTTCGCGCAGGCGTGCCAGCCGCGCGCGCCTGTCGCGGTAGTTTGAGGGCGCCAGCTGCTCAAAGGGCCGCTGCATGGTGCACAAACAAAGACCTGCGGCACGTGAGGACGTGGCAGGCCGGTTGGATCATGCAACGGAACGTTGTTGCACGTTCGCACACAGATGGCACACAGTTGGCAGGCAGTTGGCGCGCGCCAATTCAGGATTTGGCGCGCGCCAACTTGTCAGTTGGCGCGCCAAGTCTTGAGTTGGCGCGCGCCAAGTGGCAAGTTGGCGCGCCAACTTCCCATTTGGCGCGCGCCAACTCCCCTGTTGGCGCACGCCAAATCAGGATTTGGCGCGCCAACTTACCACTTGGCGCGCGCCAAAACCATGCCCAGCCAGTGCCTGCTCATTTCTTCGACCGCTTGCTGCCCTGACTCTGACTCCCCTCGCTCTCTTCCGCCCGCCTGCGCTTGGGGTCAAGCAGGTGCGCAACCGGGTGCTTGTCCAGCAGGCCCTTCAGCTCCGTGAGGGTGGCCTCTTTGACCCCCATGTTGATGGCCACATGGCGTTGGGCGCTGAGTGTAGAGTGCAACTCCACCGCCGCCGCCTGTAGGTACAGCACATGCCGCCCATGGTCGGGGTCGGCACTACCCTCTGCCCCCCCCCCAACTGCACGCACCTGCGCCGTGGCGGTCACCTGCTGCTGCAACTCCCCCCTCTGCTTTTCCCACCCCTTCTCCCGCCGCTCCCACAAGGCGCGCTCACCGGTGAGCGCGTCCTGTGCCGTCTTGCGGGCGGCCTCCGCCGCCTTCAGCTGCTCGCGCAGCAGCTTGTTCTCCGCCTCCAGGCGGAGAATCTCCGCCTTCTCCCGTGCCCCCCCCCCCCGTCTCCCGCTGCCTGCGCTGCCTGTGCTGCCTCCCGGGGGGTGGTCGTGGGGCGAGGGCGCCTGGAGCCCCTAGCTTGCTGCTCCGTGCGGCCCTTGCTCTGCAGGGAGGGGTCCCCAGACACGTCAGATGCGGCCCTGCCCCCCTTCTCCCCCTTCGGCCCTTTCCCCACGAGCTGCTTCTGGAAGCGGAGCAGAAACGCCTGCGTTGCCTCCTTCAAGTGGGGGGCGGGGGCAATGGCCCGCACGTCGCTCCACTCACACTGCTTCCACCTCTGCAGCTGTCCCAGAGCGTCAATGCTGCAGAGGAGGAGCCGGTTGTGCGTGGAGGGGGGGCGCACCTGCACAAAGGGCACAACGGAGACAACCCATGGTTGCACCCCCCCCTTCCCCTGCACCACTGCCCAGAACGGGCACTCCACCACCCTATTCTGTCCCGAACCCCGCCGAATCACCTGCGCCTGGAACAGGCGGCTGATGATCGTCCCCCCCCCATCGACGACGTCCACCGCCGTCGCCTCGGCGGACGTCACCTTCAGGAACTTGTCGGGGCTGTGCAAGGTGTCCCCGAAGTCCGCCGGTTCCGGGACCGCCGGAACTTCCCAATCCACCACCACGTCCACATACACCTCCAACCCCTCCTGCTGCTCCTGCCGCTGCTCCTGCCGCTGCTCCTGCCGCTGCTCCTGCCGCTGCTCCAGCGGCTGCCCCTCCACCTCCTCCGCCCCGGCCGGCACGGGCACCGGACGCGGGTCCACTTCCAATTGAAAATTGGCGTAGTGGATGGGGACCTGCAAATGCGCAACAACACAAGCATAAAACAATGCACACAACGACACCACTGCAACAGCGAAGACAACTCGAAAACCAGCCACAGAACAACGTTTCCGATAAAACCCAACGAATTAAATTCAGGCGCCAAAACGGCACTTGGCGCGCGCCAACTAGCTATTTGGCGCGCCAAAACTTGACTTGGCGCGCGCCAAAACTGGACTTGGCGCACGCCAACCGAACACTTGGCGCGCCAACCGGTGACTTGGCGCGCGCCAAGATGGAAGTTGGCGCGCGCCATCTGCGAAGTTGGCGCGCCAATCTGCTATTTGGCGCGCGCCAAATTCGTGTCACGTGTGACAACATCGCATGCATGCAAGGCACCGCGCGGGCACACCTTCTCGCTGCAGGAGCAGATGGTGCGGCGGGCCTTGTCCACGCGGACGAGGTCCAACATCTCGGCGTCCTGGGAGCTCAGGGGCGGGGTGAAGTGGGCCATGGCCATCCAGGCCATGCGGCCGGCCCCTGGCTCCCGCACGAGCGCCGCGCCCAGTGCGGCGAACGAGTACACCACCGTGCCGGCCGTGCAGCGCACGCGGCAGAAGTCGGTGGCCTCGGGGGGGGGAAGCCACCACCGGTGGATGTGCGGAGTGAGGCAGGCATCCGCTCTGGCTGCCTCGGCGGTGGGCCCCACGTGCGCGTGGTCGGTGGGGGTCAGAAACAGACCCGCAGACACCCCCTCTTGCAGGAGGAGGACGTCCCCCATGTAGGGCACCGGGGGGTCCAACGGCTGCTCAGCCTGCGACACGAAGCAGACTGGCTGGGGGATCGCGTCGGGAGTGAGGAAGTCCTCCTCTGCCGGGGGGGGGGGGGGCGGCCGGCCTCTCCTCCGCATCCGCCGGCGCCTCCGCATCCGCCGGCGCCTCCGCATCCGCCGGCGCCTCCGCATCCGCCGGCGCCTCCGCATCCGCTGGCGCCGCCGGCATCTCCTCCTCCTCCTGTGCCGCACTCTGTGGGGGGGGGGCGGCATCCGCGTCAGCCGGCGCGGCCGGCCTCTCCTCCGCATCCGCCGGCGCCTCCGGCATGTCCACCTCGTGGGGGGCAGGCACGGGGTCGGTGGCGGCTGCCTCGGCCTCCTCAGACCCCTGGTCGAGGGGGCTGTAGTTCACACTGGCCTCTGTGCCCAGAGGGGACCCGACTGCAGCCCCCTCGGCTAGAAGCTCGGAGGGCATCACCGGAACACTGTTCATCAGCTCCGTTACACTCTCCGGCTCTACGGTCAGCATGCGCGACAGGTAGCCGACGGGTGCAAACGGGATGAACAGTGCCCGGCCAGGCCCGCCCGCACCGCGGTGGATCACCGTCCCGCGGAGGAGCGTCACGCTGCGAAGCGGTTGGATAACAATATCCCACCGATGCGCAGCGTGATAGCCCCCCTGCGTGCCCGGGCACACCTGGAGGGACTTGGACGGGGGAGAGGTGGTGAGGGGGATGAACACGACCATGCACTGCACTGACTGTTTCACAGACAGTGCAAAATCGCGGTGGGGGATCTGGAAACCCTTCCAGGGTTCTGCCTCCCACCGCTCGATGATCTTGGGGCACAAGGCCTCAAGTCCCTGCAGCGGTGGGAGGGAGAACCCCAGCAGGGCCAGAACAGCCTGCCAGAGGTCGTCCGGGAGCCAGTGGGGGACGCTGGAGACCGTCGTCTGATAGCGCCCCCCACCTTCCCCGGGGGCCTGGAGGTCCACCTCCTCGAGCATCGACGGGTTGAGTGCCACCGTGGCGAGCTCCGCCAGTCTGCCCCACAGATCCTCGGGGATGATGCGGTCATACTGGCGGTAGCCCGCCGCGGCAAAACCCTCCTCCGTGACGATGGGGGGGTTGGGGATGTCGTGGTTGGCGACGGGGTAGGAGTTGTGGAAGGAGGGGTGGGGGCAACCCATGCCAAGCATGGTGAAGGGGGCGTCGGTGCTGTAGAGGGTGGGGTGGGTGATGTCGGGGATGTGGGTGCGCAGGCGACGGTTGGTGGAGAACTCCGTGGGAGCTACTGCATCCCACGCCTGCACCTTCACCGTCTGGTACCGCACGACGGCGTCAGTGGCCGTGCGGTGCGTCCAGCCACTTTTTTTGACTGGATCCACCCACAGCCACTGCTCCTCGGGGTCGAGACCCTGAGGCGGCATCTCCTGCGGGTCGAGAACGTTAACGAACTCTTTTGACGCTGCAGCAGTGCACAGCTTCAGGGTCTTGTTGAAGGCCTCAAGGGTGACTTGAGAAAGCTTCAACTCGACCGCGAGCGTCGTGGGGTACCGGCCCATCACGGCACAGCAGAACCTGCTAAGAACCCCCCTGGTCAGGGCGAAGTTAACACGGGTGGCGTCAATTCGCCAGACCAAGTGGGGATTGCCCGGCTGGTCCCACTTGCCGAAGAGGGCGGCCTCCAGGGGTTCGCGGAGGGGGGGGAGCTGGGGGAAGGATTCGGCGTCCGGGGAGGTGAGGGTGTAGGGGATGGGAAAATAGCCCCCGGGGAAGTGCTCGGAGCCCACGTTGGCGATGTGGGCATCGACCACCGGCTGCACCTCGGGGTTAGGTGGTGCAGCGGGGGCTGGGGCTGGGGCAGACGTGGGGCCGGGCCGGGTGCGCGTCGGACGGGCCGGGCCGGGCGCGCTTCGGAACGACGGGCCGGGCCGGGCGCGCGTCAGACGGGACGGGCCGGGCGCGCGTCGGACGGGCCGGGCCAGGCGCGCATCGGACGGACGGGCCGGGCCGGGCGCGCGTCGGACGGACGGGCCGGGCCGGGCGGGCCGGGCGCGCGTCGGACGGACGAGCCGGGCCGGGCGCGCGTCGGACGGGCCGGGCCGGGCGCGCTTCGGTCGGACGGGCCGGGCCGGGCGCGCGTCGGACGGGCCGGGCCGGGCGCGCTTCTCACGGACGGGCCGGGCCGGGAGCGCGTCGGACGGGCCGGGCCGGGCGCGCGTCGGACGGGCCGGGCCGGGCGCGTGTCGGACGGACGGGCAAGCCGGGCGCGCGTCCTACGGACGGGCCGGGCCGGGCGCGCGTCGGACGGGCCGGGCCGGGCGCGCTTCGGACGGACGGGCCGGGCCGGGCGCACGTCGGACGGGCCGGGCCGGGCGCGCTTCTCACGGACGGGCCGGGCCGGGAGCGCGTCGGACGGGCCGGGCCGGGCGCGCGTCGGACGGGCAGGGCCGGGAGCGCGTCGGACGGGCCGGGCCGGGCGCGCGTCGGACGGGCCGGGCCGGGCGCGCGTCGGACGGACGGGCAAGCCGGGCGCGCGTCGTACGGACGGGCCAGGCCGGGGGCGCGTCGGACGGGGAGGCCGGGCGCGCTTGGGACGGACGGGACGGGCCGGGCGCGCGTCGGACGGGCCGGGCCGGGCGCGCTTCTCACGGACGGGCCGGGCCGGGAGCGCGTCGGACGGGCCGGGCCGGGCGCGCGTCGGACGGGCTGGGCCGGGCGCGCGTCGGACGGACGGGCAAGCCGGGCGCGCGTCATACGGACGGGCCGGGCCGGGGGCGCGTCGGACGGGCCGGGCCGGGCGCGCTTGGGACGGACGGGCCGGGCCGGGCGCGCGTCGGACGGACGGGCCGGTCCGGGCGCGCGTCGGACGGGCCGGGCCGGGCGCGCGTCGGACGGACGGGCCGGGCCGGGCGCGCGTCAGACGGACGGGCAAGCCGGGCGCGCATCGTACGGACGGGCCGGGCCGGGCGCGCGTCGGACGGGCCAGGCCGGGCGCGCGGCGGACGGACGGGCCGGGCCGGGCGCGCGTCGGACGGACGGGCAAGCCGGGCGCGCATCGTACGGACGGGCCGGGCCGGGCGCGCGTCGGACGGGCCAGGCCGGGCGCGCGGCGGACGGACGGGCCGGGCCGGGCGCGCGTCGGACAGACGGGCGGCCCGGGCGCGCGTCGGACTGGCCGGGCCAGGCGCGCTTCGGAACGACGGGCCGGGCCGGGCGCGCGTCGGACGGGCCGGGCCGGGTGCCTGTCGGACGGGCCGGGCCGGGCGCGCTTCGGAACGACGGGCCGGGCCGGGCGCGCGTCGGACGGGCCGGGCCGGGCGCGCGTCGGACGGGCTGGGCCGGGCGCGCGTCGGACGGACGGGCAAGCCGGGCGCGCGTCATACGGACGGGCCGGGCCGGGCGCGCGTCGGACGGGCCGGGACGGGCGCGCATCGGACGGACGGGCCGGGCCGGGCGCGCGTCGGACGGACGGGCCGGGCCGGGCGGGCCGGGCGCGCGTCGGACAGACAAGCCGGGCCAGGCGGGCGGGGCGCGCGTCGTACGGAGGGGCCGGGCCGGGCCCGCGTCTGACTTGCCGGGCCAGACGCGCGTCGGACGGACGGGCCGGGCCGGGCGGGCCGGACGCGCGTCGGACGGACGGGCCGGGCCGGGCGGGCCGGGCGCGCGTCGTACGGAGGGGCCGGGCCGGGCGCGCGTCTGACGGGCCGGGCCGGACGCGCGTCGGACGGACGGGCCGGGCGCGCGTCGGACGGGCTGGGCCGGGCGCGCGTCGGACGGACGGGCAAGCCGGGCGCGCGTCATACGGACGGGCTTGGCCGGGGGCGCGTCGGACGGGCCGGGCCGGGCGCGCGTCGGACGGACGGGCCGGGCCGGGCGCGCGTCGGACGGGCCGGGCCGGGCCGGGCGCGCGTCGGACGGACGGGCAAGCCGGGCTCACATCGTACGGACGGGCCGGGCCGGGCGCGCGTTGGACGGGCCAGGCCGGGCGCGCGGCGGACGGACGGGCCGGGCCGGGCGCGCGTCGGACGGACGGGCGGGCCGGGCGCGCGTCGGACGGGCCGGGCCGGGCGCGCGTCGGACGGACGGGCCGGGCCGGGCGCGCGTCAGACGGCCCGGGCCGGGAGCGCGTCGGACGGGCCGGGCCGGGCGCGCGTGGGACGGGCCGGGCCGGGCGCGCGTCAGACGGGCCGGGCCGGGCGCGCTTCTCACGGACGGGCCGGGCCGGGAGCGCGTCGGACGGGCCGGGCCGGGCGCGCGTCGGACGGGCTGGGCCGGGCGCGCGTCGGACGGACGGGCAAGCCGGGCGCGCGTCATACGGACGGGCCGGGCCGGGGGCGCGTCGGACGGGCCGGGCCGGGCGCGCTTGGGACGGACAGGCCGCGCCGGGCGCGCGTCGGACGGACGGGCCGGGCCGGGCGCGCGTCGGACGGGCCGGGCCGGGCGCGCGTCGGACGGACGGGCCGGGCCGGGCGCGCGTCGGACGGATGGGCAAGCCGGGCGCGCATCGTACGGACGGGCCGGGCCGGGCGCGCGTCAGACGGGCCAGGCCGGGCGCGCGGCGGACGGACGGGCCGGGCCGGGCGGGCGGGGCGCGCGTCGTACGGAGGGGCCGGGCCGGGCGCGCGTCTGACTTGCCGGGCCAGACGCGCGTCGGACGGACGGGCCGGGCCGGGCGGGCCGGACGCGCGTCGGACGGACGGGCCGGGCCGGGCGGGCCGGGCGCGCGTCGTACGGAGGGGCCGGGCCGGGCGCGCGTCTGACGGGCCGGGCCGGACGCGCGTCGGACGGACGGGCCGGGCGCGCGTCGGACGGGCTGGGCCGGGCGCGCGTCGGACGGACGGGCAAGCCGGGCGCGCGTCATACGGACGGGCTTGGCCGGGGGCGCGTCGGACGGGCCGGGCCGGGCGCGCTTGGGACAGACGGGCCAGGCCGGGCGCGCGTCGGACGGACGGGCCGGGCCGGGCGCGCGTCGGACGGGCCGGGCCGGGCCGGGCGCGCGTCGGACGGACGGGCAAGCCGGGCTCACATCGTACGGACGGGCCGGGCCGGGCGCGCGTTGGACGGGCCAGGCCGGGCGCGCGGCGGACGGACGGGCCGGGCCGGGCGCGCGTCGGACGGACGGGCGGGCCGGGCGCGCGTCGGACGGGCCGGGCCGGGCGCGCGTCGGACGGACGGGCCGGGCCGGGGGCGCGTCAGACGGCCCGGGCCGGGAGCGCGTCGGACGGGCCGGGCCGGGCGCGCGTCAGACGGGCCGGGCCGGGCGCGCTTCTCACGGACGGGCCGGGCCGGGAGCGCGTCGGACGGGCCGGGCCGGGCGCGCGTCGGACGGGCTGGGCCGGGCGCGCGTCGGACGGACGGGCAAGCCGGGCGCGCGTCATACGGACGGGCCGGGCCGGGGGCGCGTCGGACGGGCCGGGCCGGGCGCGCTTGGGACGGACAGGCCGCGCCGGGCGCGCGTCGGACGGACGGGCCGGGCCGGGCGCGCGTCGGACGGGCCGGGCCGGGCGCGCGTCGGACGGACGGGCCGGGCCGGGCGCGCGTCGGACGGATGGGCAAGCCGGGCGCGCATCGTACGGACGGGCCGGGCCGGGCGCGCGTCAGACGGGCCAGGCCGGGCGCGCGGCGGACGGACGGGCCGGGCCGGGCGCGCGTCGGACGGACGGGCGGGCCGGGCGCGCGTCGGACGGGCCGGGCCGGGCGCGCGTCGGACGGACAGGCTGGGCCGGGCGCGCATCAGACGGGCCGGGAGCGCGTCGGACGGGCCGGGCCGGGCGCGCGTCGGACGGGCCGGGCCGGGCGCGCGTCGGACGGGCCGGGCCGGGCGCGCTTCTCACGGACGGGCCGGGCCGGGAGCGCGTCGGACGGGCCGGGCCGGGCGCGCGTTGGACGGGCTGGGCCGGGCGCGCGTCGGATGGACGGGCAAGCCGGGCGCGCGTCATACGGACGGGCCGGGCCGGGGGCGCGTCGGACGGGCCGGGCCGGGCGCGCTTCGGACGGGCCGGGCCGGGCGCGCTTGGGACGGACGGGCCGCGCCGGGCGCGCGTCGGACGGACGGGCCGGGCCGGGCGCGCGTCGGACGGGCCGGGCCGGGCGCGCGTCGGACGGACGGGCCGGGCCGGGCGCGCGTCGGACGGACGGGCAAACCGGGCGCGCATCGTACGGACGGGCCGGGCCGGGCGCGCGTCGGACGGACGGGCGGGCCGGGCGCGCGTCGGACGGGCCGGGCCGGGCGCGCGTCGGACGGACGGGCCGGGCCGGGCGCGCGTCAGACGGGCCGGGCCGGGAGCGCGTCGGACGGGCCGGGCCGGGCGCGCGTGGGTCGGGCCGGGCCGGGCGCGCGTCCCACGGGCCGGGCCGGACGCGCGTCGGACGGACGGGCCGGGCCGGGCGCGCGTCGGACGGACGGGCGGGCCGGGCGCGCATCCGACAGGCCGGGCCGGGCGCGCGTCGGAGGAACGGGCCGGGCCGGGCGGGCCGGGCGCGCGTCGGACGGACGGGCAAGCCGGGCGCGCGTCGTACGGAGGGGCCGGGCCTGGCGCGCGTCTGACGGGCCGGGCCGGACGCGCGTCGGACGGACGGCCTGGGCTTGCGGCGGACGGACGGGCCGGCCGCGCGTGGGACGGACGGGCAAGCCAGGCGCGCATCGTACAGACGGGCCGGGCCGGGCGCGCGTCGGACGGGCCGGGCCAGGCGCGCTTCGGAACGACGGGCCGGGCCGGGCGCGCGTCGGACGGGCCGGGCCGGGTGCCTGTCGGACGGGCCGGGCCGGGCGCGCTTCGGAACGACGGGCCGGGCCGGGCGCGCGTCGGACGGGCCGGGCCGGGCGCGCGTCGGACGGGCTGGGCCGGGCGCGCGTCGGACGGACGTGCAAGCCGGGCGCGCGTCATTCGGACGGGCCGGGCCGGGGGCGCGTCGGACGGGCCGGGCCGGGCGCGCGTCGGACGGGCCGGGACGGGCGCGCATCGGACGGACGGGCCGGGCCGGGCGCGCGTCGGACGGACGGGCCGGGCCGGGCGGGCCGGGCGCGGTCGGACAGACAAGCCGGGCCAGGCGGGCGGGGCGCGCGTCGTACGGAGGGGCCGGGCCGGGCGCGCGTCTGACTTGCCGGGCCAGACGCGCGTCGGACGGACGGGCCGGGCCGGGCGGGCCGGACGCGCGTCGGACGGACGGGCCGGGCCGGGCGGGCCGGGCGCACGTCGTACGGAGGGGCCGGGCCGGGCGCGCGTCTGACGGGCCGGGCCGGACGCGCGTCGGACGGACGGGCCGGGCGCGCGTCGGACGGGCTGGGCCGGGCG
>CAXIWF010002035.1:0-25594 GCA_964036045.1 Eutreptiella sp. 'Long Island Sound 2002' | reverse complement strand
GCCGACGCGCGACGCGGCGCGCCCGACCCGACGCGCGCGCGCCCGGCCCCGAGCGCGCGACGGCCCCGGCCCGACGCGCGCCCGCCCGGCCGACGCCGCCCCGCCCGGCTCGACGCGCGCCCGGCCCGCCCGGCCCGACGCGCGCCCGCCCGGCCCGACGCGCGCCCGCCCGGCCCGACGCGCGCCCGCCCGGCCCGACGCGCGCCCGGCCGGCCTGACGCGCGCCCGCCCGGCCCCGAAGCGCGCCCGCCCGGCCCGACGCGCGCCCGCCCGGCCCGACGCGCGCCCGCCCGGCGCGACGCGCGCCCGGCCTGCCCGGCCCGACGCGCGCCCGCCCGGCCCGACGCGCGCCCGCCCGGCCCGATGCGCGCCCGCCCGGCCCGACGCGCGCCCGCCCGGCCCGACGCGCGCCCGCCCGGCCCGACGCGCGCCCGCCCGGCCCGACGCGCGCCCGCCCGGCCCGACGCGCGCCCGGCCCGGCCCGACGCGCGCCCGGCCGGCCCGACGCGCGCCCGGCCCGCCCGGCCCGACGGCGCGCCGCCCGGCCCGACGCGCGCCCGCCCGCCCGCCCGGCCCCCACACGCGCCCGGCCCGCCCGGCCCGACGCGCGCCCGCCCGGCCCGACGCGCGCCCGCCCGGCCCGACGCGCGCCCGCCCGGCCCGACGCGCGCCGGCCCGCCCGGCCTGACGCGCGCCCGGCCCGCCCGGCCCGACGCGCGCCGCCACGGCCCGACCGGCGCCCGCCCGCCCGGCCTGACGCGCGCCCGCCCGGCCCGACGCGCGCCCGCCCGGCCCGACGCCGCGCCCGCCCGGCCCGACGCGCGCCCGGCCCGCCCGGCCCAACGCGCGCCCGCCCGCCCGACGCGCGCCCGCCCGGCCCGACGCGCCGCCCGCCCGGCCCGACGCGCGCCCGGCCCGCCCGGCCCGACGCGCGCCCGCCCAGCCCGACGCGCGCCCGCCCGGCCCGACGCACGCCCGCGGCCCCGGCCAGACGCGCGCCGCCCGGCCCGACGCGCGCCCGCCCGGCCCGACGCGCGCCCGCCCGGCCCGACGCGCGCCCGCCCGGCCCGACGCGCGCCCGGCCCGCCCGGCCCGACGCGCGCCCGGCCCGCCCGGCCCGACGCGCGCGCCCGCCCGGCCCGACGCGCGCCCGCCCGGCCCGACGCGCGCCCGCCCGGCCCGACGCGCGCCGGCCCGCCCGGCCCTACGCGCGCCCGGCCCGCCCGGCCCGACGCGCGCCCGCCCGGCCCGACGCGCGCCCGGCCCGCCCGGCCGACGCGCGCCCGCCCGGCCCGACGCGCGCCCGCACGGCCCGACGCGCGCCCGCCCGGCCCGACGCGCGCCGCCCGGCCCGACGCGCGCCCGCCCGGCCCGACGCGCGCCCGCCCGGCCCGACGCGCGCCCGCCCGGCCCGACGCGCGCCGGCCCGCCCGGCCCGACGCCGCCGCCCGGCCCGACGCGCGCCCGCCCGGCCCGACGCGCGACCGGCCCGCCCGGCCCAACGCGCGCCCGCCGGGCCCGACGCGCGCCCGCCCGGCCCGACGCGCGCCCGGCCCCACACGCGCCCGGCCCGCCCGGCCCGACGCGCGCCCGCCCGGCCCGACGCGCGCCCGCCCGGGCCCGACGCGCGCCCCGGCCGGCCTGACGCGCGCCCGGCCGGCCTGACGCGCGCCCGCCCGGCCCGAAGCGCGCCCGCCCGGCCCGACGCGCGCCCGCCCGGCTCGACGCGCGCCCGGCCCGCCCGGCCCGACGCGCGCCCGCCCGGCCCGACGCGCGCCCGCCCGGCCCGATGCGCGCCCGCCCGGCCCGACGCGCGCCCGCCCGGCCCGACGCGCGCCCGCCCGGCCCGACGCGCGCCCGCCCGGCCCGACGCGCGCCCGCCCGGCCCGCGCGCGCCCGGCCCGCCCGGCCCGACGCGCGCCCGCCCGGCCCGACGCGCGCCCGGCCCCGCCCGGCCCGACGCGCGCCCGCCCGGCCCGACGCGCGCCCGCCCGGCCCGACGCGCGCCCGGCCCGCCCGGCCCCACACGCGCCCGGCCCGCCCGGCCCGACGCGCGCCCGCCCGGCCCGACGCGCGCCCGCCCGGCCCGACGCGCGCCCGCCCGGCCCGACGCGCGCCCGCCCGGCTCGACGCGCGCCCGGCCCGCCCGGCCCGACGCGCGCCCGCCCGGCCCGACGCGCGCCCGCCCGGCCCGATGCGCGCCCGCCCGGCCCGACGCGCGCCCGCCCGGCCTGACGCGCGCCCGCCCGGCCTGACGCGCGCCCGCCCGGCCCGACGCGCGCCCCCGGCCCGACGCGCGCCCGCCCGGCCCGACGCGCGCCCGGCCCGCCCGGCCCAACGCGCGCCCGCCCGGGCCCGACGCGCGCCCGCCCGGCCCGACGCGCGCCCGCCCGGCCCGACGCGCGCCCGGCCCCGCCCGGCCCGACGCGCGCCCGCCCAGCCCGACGCGCGCCCGCCCGGCCCGACGCACGCCCGCCCGGCCAGACGCGCGCCCGCCCGGCCCGACGCGCGCCCGCCCGGCCCGACGCGCGCCCGCCCGGCCCGACGCGCGCCCGCCCGGCCCGACGCGCGCCCGGCCCGCCCGGCCCGACGCGCGCCCGGCCCGCCCGGCCCGACGCGCGCCCGGCCCGCCCGGCCCGACGCGCGCCCGCCTCGGACAAAATCGTCCGAGTTCGGACAAAATCGTCCGACCTCGGACAAAATCGTCCGAGTTCGGACAAAATCGTCCGAGTTCGGACAAAATCGTCCGAGTTCGGACAAAATCGACGCCCGGCCCGACGCGCGCCCGGCCCGCCCGGCCGACGCGCGCCCGCCCGGCCCGACGCGTGCCCGGCCCGCCCGGCCCCACACGCGCCCGGCCCGCCCGGCCCGACGCGCGCCCGCCCGGCCCGACGCGCGCCCGCCCGGCCCGACGCGCGCCCGCCCGGCCCGACGCGCGCCCGCCCGGCTCGACGCGCGCCCGGCCCGCCCGGCCCGACGCGCGCCCGGCCCGCCCGGCCCGCCGCGCGCCCGCCCGGCCCGACGCGCGCCCGCCCGGCCCGATGCGCGCCCGCCCGGCCCGACGCGCGCCCGCCCGGCCCCGACGCGCGCCCCGCCCGGCCCGACGCGCGCCCGGCCCGCCCGGCCCGACGCGCGCCCGCCCGGCCCGACGCGCGCCCGCCCGGCCCGACGCGCGCCCGGCCCGCCCGGCCCCACACGCGCCCGGCCCGCCCGGCCCGACGCGCGCCCGCCCGGCCCGACGCGCGCTCGCCCGGCCCGACGCGCGCCCGCGCCCGGCCCGACGCGCGCCCGCCCGGCCCGACGCGCGCCCGCCCGGCCTGACGCGCGCCCGCCCGGCCCGACGCGCGCCCGCCCGGCCCGACGCGCGCCCGCCCGGCCCGACGCGCGCCCGCCGGCCGACGCGCGCCCGGCCCGCCCGGCCCAACGCGCGCCCGCCCGGCCCGACGCGCGCCCGCCCAGCCCGACGCGCGCCCGCCCGGCCCGACGCACGCCCGCCCGGCCAGACGCGCGCCCGCCCGGCCCGACGCGCGCCCGCCCGGCCCGACGCGCGCCCGCCCGGCCCGACGCACGCCCGCCCGGCCAGACGCGCGCCCGCCCGGCCCGACGCGCGCCCGCCCGGCCCGACGCGCCCGGCCCGCCCGGCCCGACGCGCGCCCGGCCCGCCCGGCCCGACGCGCGCCCGCCTCGGACAAAATCGTCCGAGTTCGGACAAAATCGTCCGACCTCGGACAAAATCGTCCGAGTTCGGACAAAATCGTCCGAGTTCGGACAAAATCGACGCCCGGCCCGACGCGCGCCCGCCAGGCCCGACGCGCGCCCGCCCGGCCCGACGCGCGCCCGCCCGGCCCGACGCGCGCCCGCCCGGCCCGACGCGCGCCCGGCCCGCCCGGCCCGACGCGCGCGCGCCCGGCCCGACGCGCGCCCGCCCAGCCCGACGCGCGCCCGCCCGGCCCGACGCGCGCCCGCCCGGCCCGACGCGCGCCCGCCCGGCCCGACGCGCGCCCGCCCGGCCCGACGCGCGCCCGCCCGGCCCGACGCGCGCCCGCCCGGCCCGACGCGCGCCCGGCCCGCCCGGCCCGACGCGCGCCCGCCCGGCCCGACGCGCGCCCGCCCGGCCCGACGCGCGCCCGCCCGGCTCGACGCGCGCCCGCCCGGCCCGACGCGCGCCCGCCCGGCCCGACGCGCGCCCGCCCGGCCCGATGCGCGCCCGCCCGGCCCGACGCGCGCCCGCCCGGCCCGACGCGCGCCCGCCCGGCCCGACGCGCGCCCGCCCGGCCCGACGCGCGCCCACCCGGCCCGACGCGCGCCCGCCCGGCCCGACGCGCGCCCGCCCGGCCCGACGCGCGCCCGGCCCGCCCGGCCCGACGCGCGCCCGCCCGGCCCGACGCGCGCCCGCCCGGCCCGACGCGCGCCCGGCCCGCCCGGCCCGACGCGCGCCCGGCCCGACGCGCGCCCGCCCGGCCCGACGCGCGCCCGCACGGCCCGACCGCGCCCGCCCGGCCTGACGCGCGCCCGCCCGGCCCGACGCGCGCCCGCCCGGCCCGACGCGCGCCCGCCCGGCCCGATGCGCGCCCGCCCGGCCCAAAGCGCGCCCGCCCGGCCCGACGCGCGCCCGCCCGGCCTGACGCGCGCCCGCCCGGCCCGACGCGCGCCCGCCCGGCCCGACGCGCGCCCGCCCGGCCCGACGCGCGCCCGCCCGGCCCGACGCGCGCCCGGCCCGCCCGGCCCAACGCGCGCCCGCCCGGCCCGACGCGCGCCCGCCCGGCCCGACGCGCGCCCGCACGGCCCGACGCGCGCCCGCCCGGCCTGACGCGCGCCCCCCGGCCCGACGCGCGCCCGCCCGGCCCGACGCGCGCCCGCCCGGCCCGATGCGCGCCCGCCCGGCCCAAAGCGCGCCCGCCCGGCCCGACGCGCGCCCGCCCGGCCCGACGCGCGCCCGCCCGGCCCGACGCGCGCCCGCCCGGCCCGACGCGCGCCCGGCCCGCCCGGCCCAACGCGCGCCCGCCCGGCCCGACGCGCGCCCGCCCGGCCCGACGCGCGCCCGCCCGGCCCGACGCGCGCCCGGCCCGCCCGGCCCGACGCGCGCCCTCCCAGCCCGACGCGCGCCCGCCCGGCCCGACGCACGCCCGCCCGGCCAGACGCGCGCCCGCCCGGCCCGACGCGCGCCCGCCCGGCCCGACGCGCGCCCGCCCGGCCCGACGCGCGCCCGCCCGGCCCGACGCGCGCCCGGCCCGCCCGGCCCGACGCGCGCCCGCCCGGCCCGACGCGCGCCCGCCCGGCCCGACGCGCGACCGGCCCGCCCGGCCCAACGCGCGCCCGCCCGGCCCGACGCGCGCCCGCCCGGCCCGACGCGCGCCCGGCCCCACACGCGCCCGGCCCGCCCGGCCCGACGCGCGCCCGCCCGGCCCGACGCGCGCCCGCCCGGCCCGACGCGCGCCCGGCCGGCCTGACGCGCGCCCGGCCGGCCTGACGCGCGCCCGCCCGGCCCGAAGCGCGCCCGCCCGGCCCGACGCGCGCCCGCCCGGCTCGACGCGCGCGGCCCGCCCGGCCCGACGCGCGCCCGCCCGGCCCGACGCGCGCCCGCCCGGCCCGATGCGCGCCCGCCCGGCCCGACGCGCGCCCGCCCGGCCCGACGCGCGCCCGCCCGGCCCGACGCGCGCCCGGCCCGCCCGGCCCGACGCGCGCCCGCCCGGCCCGACGCGCGCCCGGCCGCCCGGCCCGACGCGCGCCCGCCCGGCCGACGCGCGCCCGCCCGGCCCGACGCGCGCCCGGCCCGCCCGGCCCCACACGCGCCCGGCCCGCCCGGCCCGACGCGCGCCCGCCCGGCCCGACGCGCGCCCGCCCGGCCCGACGCGCGCCCGCCCGGCCCGACGCGCGCCCGCCCGGCTCGACGCGCGCCCGGCCCGCCCGGCCCGACGCGCGCCCGCCCGGCCCGACGCGCGCCCGCCCGGCCCGATGCGCGCCCGCCCGGCCCCGACGCGCGCCCGGTCAAGGGCTAAAAAGCATGTAAACGTATCGAGAATCGATACCAAACCATTCATTGGTTGAGAATGAGGTAGATTATTGATGAATTGAGTGGGGGGATCAAGAATTGGAGTGACATCTCAGCGCTCTGGCACAGTTTCGCTGTCGCGGGCACGCTACGGTGTCCTCGCCGAACTCTACATCGTGTTACTCCCGCTTTTCTCGTTCTGAAAAGTGCAGCATGTGGCTCAGATTTGGCGCATCTGGTGGATGATCACAAGATTGAGCAAGATTGAGAATCATTTGGAGCAGAGATGAAGGAGATTAAACAATCACGGAGAGGATAAACAAATACAAATGTAGTCTACAGACCCTAAGTGAACCACCGAAGGTAGAGATGCTCTTCTGTTCACTTAGATCTAAACAGATCTTCGAGGAATGTGGAGAGATGACAAAGCAATCAACCTAAGTTGTCCTAACATGCGTCAATTCCCTGAGATGGAGGTGAAATGTAGCGGAATGTCTAGAACTGAAACTACTAACACTTTCGTTTAGACTAAAGTTAATATATATTGTCGTTTATTCAGCTCAATTGTGCTTTCCGGCACGTTGGTTCGCGAGCATCCAACAGATTCATTGAAAATGTGGATCATGTGATGATGCATCATGATGGGACATGATAGCCCTGGATCCTTGGCATGTAACGCGCCGAAGGTTCACTGAAGGCGCTTTACTGACAGTATATAACTGAGAGACACCGAATTTACAGTGGCGGTGGTGTCAATCGACTTGGACAAGGCCAATCTTTCGATGGAGTCCCACAAGACACTTGGATTCACCATTTTCGACAGTTTCAGGTCGGATTGAGCTCACATTGGCGTGTGCCAAAAATACAACGAAGCTTACGGACTTCAGAGGTTGCTGTTAGAAGTCCCTAGAGCTCCTATCTGAAGATTGTCTGAACAATTGACGTCTGGGTTTCGTACAACAGTGGCACAATGATGGACAAACCTGAGAAATTCAAGGCAACTTTGAGGATCCTGGATCTGAATCTGGACTTTGGCGTCAGCATCACAGCAAATGAAGGTGAGATCTGAGTTCCTGGCGTCGCATCTGGTGCAGCCAGTACTACAGCAGGGGGTGCCTGTAGGGGTGAATGTCACCGGCCGGTGTTTTGATTATGTACATTTGCTTCCATCTGCACGAGTAGCCAAATTCCAAAGATGCACAGACCAACAGAGACAAGATTACCCCGAATCTGCCTGAATTAAGCCTGAGTTTGGTTTTTTCTGAACACGGCAGCACACTCCGTGGCTTTCGGCTTTCGACTTTCGATACGTTACCGAACGGAGACCAAAGAAAAATGGATTGATTGACGTCAAATTATCAAACATTCGCAGTTCTCCACATCATGACATAAACAGAAAAAATGAACAGTGGATTGAGCAGAATGTGGTAGGATGGCTTCCTCAATTCGGCCAAGCACGAATACATGTGACCACCAACCTGTCTGGCCTGGCCCTCGTACGGCTTGGGCGCTGCAAATCAGCGGCCGAACTTGAAGCTTGGTCCTCATTTGGCTCCTGGGCTGGCCTGACCGCAGGAGGGGGGATCGACGGATCAGCCCTGGAATGTGGCTGCTGAGGGCCGTAAAAGGCTGGATCTCGGTTCACCACAGGTCGTTTTCCGTCGCTCTCCACTTGTCTGTCTGGTTTCGACAAACAATCTGTCAGGAGTACGCCAATTTCGGGGTGCTTCTTCAGGAAGTCGATGAACCCCTTGGTGTATCCATGGACAAAAGATTGGGCTGGTTCCCAGTTGTTGTGACTGGAATCAAAGCCCCTCCACTCACACAGAAATTCCCATTCGCCCTTGGCGTCACGTCTTGCTTCAACAATCCTCTTGAGTTCGTACTTTCCCCCTTCGATGACCCGATCAGACAAGTGTTTCGCAGTCCAAAAAAGGGGTTTAACCCGATCCTTGGGGGAGGGGATCTCTCTCTTGAGGCGATCGCCCGAAACGTCAATTTCCCTGCTGACATCCACACGAATCCTCCACCTGTTCTCACCAAGACGCGCTGTAACAGCGAATGGCCCCTCCCACAAGGGAAGAAGCTTGTCATCTCCGTCCAGGGTGGTTTCGGATTTTCGAAGCCAAACTCGATCATCGACTTCAAAATTGTGGGGGTTTTTTCGACCTTGATTTTGGACCCAAAGCCAGTCAGCTTGATGCTTCTCGATTAATTTCGACACAGTTTTATCTGCTCGTTGGACTTCGTCCAAAAACAGCGAAGCATCTTTACAGGGGCGAGGATTATTCAACGGCATGTTCCACCAACACTTCTTTCGTCCAAAGACAATTTCATTTGGAGAAAGGCCATGATACAAAGGCGTGTTATGGTAACGGCGAAGCAATGCGAAGAGAACTTCCATCCAATGGAAATCCTTTTCACTCGCGAGCTCCTTACGAAGCATATTAATAATTGAGCGGCCGGCTCTTTCGCCAGGCAGTGCTCGATGCGAGTGGATTTCACATCGGAGGTGGTGGATTCCAAGGCGAGCACATAATTCTCTCCACCATTCGGAGGTGTACTCTTTGCCTGAATCCGTCACCACCTCGGATGGGACGTCCCAGCCTCCCATCCAGGTCTGCGCGCACCATTTGGCGGCAGCCTTGCCAGTCATCGACTCAATGTTGCAAGGCAACACTTGAATGTAGCCGGAATGACGGCACTGAATAAGGAGCACACCATTGACTTTTTTATTCGTCCAATGGCACTCTTCGTCGTCGAGCTCACCGAGATAGAAGAAATCACTGGTGACTCTGTTAAAGAGGCGCTCCGGAATAGGATGAGGCCTCAGATGGCCGTGCTTCTTCGCGCTGGGGGGCGTCGAGACAGCACATTGAGCACATCCGGCGGCTACTTTCATGCAATGAGTGTAGAGCCTCGATCCAAACAACCTATGCTTAATCATCGACCACAGTCGACGGCCATGTGCGTGGGGGGACTCCCATTTGTGCCACCAGTTTAACACTCGGGGGGCTAGGGCGTCTGGCACACACAATTTACCCTCCATCCACAGCTTCCCCCCATCCAACGAGTACTCAGCAAAAATCCCATCCCTGTGAGCATCTTTGGATTTGAGATTTCCAAAGACCTCTTTAAACATGGGATCCTGCAGGTAATCGGACGTCCAGTCACGGATGATCAGGGAATCCTTCGGCAGGGGTGGAGTTTTGGCCGGATCCCGACGCTTAATGCCTTGGACCAACCGAAATCGACTTACTCGTCGGGTGTAGTCAAACCGTTTCACACTCCCTGAGGAGGGATCGGTGACTTTTTCCACGACTTTCAGCGTTTTGGTGCAGATCTCATGGGCATGCGCCGGATCTGAAATGGCCGTGATGTCGTGACACGGCAATGCGTGCTGTTTAACAGCGCACTGCATGCATGCACGTCAAATGAGTTTCTTTTCTTCCTGATCCCATTCGATGATTACATGGCGGTCCTGCTCCGTACCATGGATGTTGGTACTTTGCAGCCCCTCTGAGGCGGGGTAAGCCCATCGGCTCAGAGCATCCGCTACCGTGTTGTGTTTTCCAGGCAAATACGACACATGGAGGTCAAACAGACTGAGAAATTCGTGCCATCTGGCCCGTCGACCAGCTGGGCTCGCGACAGTATCAATGTGTTCGGTGGCCCAATACTCCAGAGATCGATGATCCGTCAGGACCTCGACTCGATTGGTGCCAACCCACGATTGGTACTTCTTTAAAGCACAGATGATGGCGTAGGTTTCTTGCTCACGCGGCGACCATTGCATTTGGCGTGGGGCTAGCTTCCGAGACCAAAATGCAAGAGGGTAATGATCGCCGGTGGCCTCATCAACCTGTTCAAGAACAGCTCCGATCGCGTACCTAGAAGCGTCGGTTCTAATGTAGAAGGGTCGGTCAAATTGGGGCACATGCAACGTGGCGACTTCGCAGAGGGCCGCCTTCAAGTGATGGAAGGCCTCCTCGCACTCGTCAGTCCACTTGACACGAACCTTTGAACCTGCCTTGCCCGCATCTCTCCCTACCTTCAATAATTCAGTGAGGGGGGCAGCAAATTTGGCATAATTCGGCACAAAAGTGTGGTAAAAATTGCAACAACCCAGGAATCCTCTCAACTCCGTGATCGTCTCAGGGCGCTTCCACTTCTGAATAGCGACGAGCTTCCCTGGACTGGGTCGTCGAGTGCCATTCTCTAGGAGAGAACCACAAAATTCGACTGATTTTAAAAATAATTTTCCCTTCTTTGGCCCACAAATCAGCTGATTGGCGTCAAGAATGTCCAAAACTTGGTTCAGCTGCTTCTCATGTAGGGCCACCAGCTCGGCTTCGGTCAGTCCAGCTGCTTTTCATGTAGGGCCACCAGCTCGGCTTCGGTCAGTCCCTCCCCTTCCGTCGCGATGATTATGTCATCTATGTACACACTCACGAAGGCACGAAGCTCAGGATGGGTTGTGAACAGCACATCCTCCATCATTCTTTGAAAAAATGAGGGGGCGTTCTTCAGCCCCATGGGCATGACGGTCCATTGGACTGGGCCACATGGCGTGCACATACAGGTGAGAGGTCGGCTGTCCTTCCTCAACGGCATTTGGTGAAAGCCGTGACGGAGATCCAGCACAGAAAACAAACGACCTCTTGCTCTCTTGGCGATTTCCTCCTCAATGAGGGGCAGGGGGTGCGAATCCGCCTTGGTTTCGGCGTTGAGATTGCGAAAATCAACCACCATTCGCCAACCATCAATTGTGTTCTGGTCTGCAGGCGGTGGCTTCGGGACTGTGAAGGGTGCACAGCACCATTCGCTGGTCATACAACCCTCAAGCCAACCAAGTTCCCTGAGATTTCTCTCGATGATTTTTCTGAGTATCTCATGTTTGTGTCCATGATTTTCATAAGGGCGCTGTTTTTTTGCCTTGTACCCTTCACGAAGCTCGATGAAGGCTTCACCGAACTGTCCACGGACAGGGGGGTCTTTGATCAACTTCCCTGAAAGGGTTGTGTCCTTCCGTTCCTCAAAAATCTTTTCTCTTGACTTGGAACACAATTCAGTGTCCACCTGATCGCCAGGAATTACTGTCGAAAAAACTTTAGCGACTTCTTCGGCTTTGGCAGGAAGAATCTTCTTACGGATGTCCCTAAACAGGTCCGTATCAACTGCCTCTTGAAGATAGGTGGGTCGTGTGTCGAAATCCCAGAGATTCTCTTCGTGATCCAGCTCCTCGAAAGGATCCATGAAAGCTTCCACAGGGGGTTTTTCATAAAAAACTCTGAATTTGCGGCGCGATTTGGAATTTTTCTTCGCCCGTGCACTGAAGATTCTTTTCGATGTCGATCGTATTGGGGAAGAGGGAGACGAGGCGGATCCATTGGACGTTGAATCACCTTGGGTATCTGACGGACAAAAATCAGAAAAAATAGATTCATCATCAGTACCACGCTCAACCTCAGATTCTGACCCAACACAAGAATCAGTACCAGAATCAGCAGAATTAGAGTCAGAAAGCTTTCCATCCACCAGGAATGCAAGCGAACTCCAGGACCGCTGTGGCAGGGGACCTGTGTCGTCCCTGGCATACAGCTTAATCTTCCTGGGAAGTTCGATGTAATCTACACAAATGTCCTGTAATTCCTGAAACCAAGGCTTGTCGTCCCACAAGGGCACAACCAAAATTGCCTGGGTTTTATCTTGCTTGATTTTGTGGATGACCTGCTGGATTAAGTGAAACGGAGGATTAATCCACAACTTCTTGTCCCATTTATGGGTCCAAGCGTCGCTAAAGTGCTTGTCAAAGCGCTTGTTCATACGGTTAGCAAAGGCATCATACTGTGGCCAAAAGGAATGATGTTCATGAAAGTATTCACAAATTGCATCGCGCCATTTGTCGACAACTCTGTAGGATGAAGAGTGCCAGCGCGAAGGGCGTCGTGGCTGGGAGTCCCTACGAAGACATTCTAACTCTTGGGAGTAATCGGCACTCCCATTCACCTCTGCAATGGTGACATCTTCACCAAATTTTGGTGTCACCTTTTGCTTCAAAAATTCTTCTGCACTTTTAAACCCTGCGTGCAAAAAACGAAATTCAGGACGCTCCAAGGGACCTGACTCCAGCAAAAAACAACGACGATGACCTACGGGCGCTACCCTGTTCTTGCGAAGCCAAGGATGGCCCAAATAAAGGTCATACTTTATGTCGGCACGATAGAAGTAGTCATCCTTAAGGACAACTTCTTCCACATTTTGCTCTTCCCAAAGGTCTTGAGCGACCAAATGAGTTGATATATAACAACCGCGTTGCCCACCTGCGAGAGAATGTCCAGAAACTCCCTCGAGGGTAACAGGATGAGGCGACTCAAACACGCAGTCATCGGGTAAGAAGGAATTGGATTGGAGATTTACCTCTGATCCATTGTCACACAAACAAGTGGCGAGGTGGAAATTTCCCTTGCAATCAGAGACCCACAGCTTTGTGACAAACTGACGAGCCCTGTGCTTGGACTGTACACCAACCTCGTCCACTACAACAGAAGGATCCGCTGCCGGATCCAGGGGAGAGGAGACAAGCGACCCTACATCAAGTAATGGTCGATCTGGAATCTGGGGATCATGCCTGAAATCGCCTGGGGAGGGGCGATTTTCGTGGCTCCCCTAGGCGTTCTGACCTCCAGTGGATGCGTTAACGTTGTGAACACACCCTGATTCGTCGATCCACTCATCTTGGAACGGAACATCCGCTGGATTCAGGGCATTTTCGACATAATCTCGATCCGCATCGGACACCTGATCTGCACCTGAGACCCGATCCACACGATGATTGCCCTTTCCACGTCCACGGCCACGGCCGCCGGATGATGGGCCACCACCGTCGCCACGCCCTCTGCCCTTACCAGAGAAAGGGGTTCCTGAAGGATTTCCCTTACCCTTACCCTGTGATCCTGGAGCATTTCCTTTGTTTGTACCGGATTGAGGGGTTTGGCCTGGATTTCGATTTCCGCCTCCGGCGTTGCCATTGGGACTTGTCTGGCCGTTCGGCTGTCCACCGGAGCCGGATGGAGTCCGATTCCCTTTGCCTTGGGACCCGCCAGGGCCTCCGGTATTTTTGTTTCCACCGGAGGGAGTCGGATTACCCTTTCCCCCCTTTGCACCATGCACCTGTCTGTCATTCCTGTCTGAATTCTGCGAATTACTGACATTTTCACCAATCACCTTGTGATCGTAAGCAGACCATCGGTGATTACCAGTAGAATGCGTCTTAGCTCGGTTCGTAGAACCTAAAAGAAGGCAGATGCTACAATGATCCTGAACATTCCGGGTGTCATTCACCTTTTTGTTGCCCTTTTGGGCCCCATTTTGGGTGTTTTGCTGGGTATTCTTGTTTCCCCCAAGACCCTCATGAAAATTTTGATTGGCGGCGTCAGCGAGCCGCTCAACCTCTTCCCACAGTTCCTGCGGGGTGAACGAAAACACCCAGTTCCTGGCCTTCAGGCGATGGCCGTGGAAACTTACTCCCCTGTTGAGGACTTGGACAAACAAGTCCCGATCCTCGTGTTCATTAAACTTGATTTTCCACGTGTTTTCAGTGAATTTCACCTTGGTAAACGACGTGGGGGAGCACTTTTGAAGTGCCTCCCTGACGGTAAACCGGTTGGCCGAGGCATCGAAGCCATCGACCTCCGCCCACCAGGTCTTGACCTTTTCTTCGGATTGTTTATTCCGAAGGGTGGCGGCGGTTTCTGAGGGGATCTTGTCAAAAATCAGATTTTTCAGCTCGGCACTAGAAAATTTTTCGCCTGAATGTTCAGATTCTTCTACGAGATTCCAGAAGCGCTGTCTCTTGTCTTGCACTTCGTGCAAGATTAATCGTGAGAATGAAGGAAAATTCTTCAACATCTGGTGATAATGGTCCTCTGGCAGTCGGGATCCACGTACCTCCAACTGTTCCGACACCTCATCAAAGGTAAGGGGGGAACTTGAATCCTCACGATCACTCCAGGTCCTGAGCCAAGTGTTGGCCGGCGCTCCCTCAAGGCAGTCCAAGAGGGCCATCAGGAACTGATCATCCTGGAGCTTTTGAGTCTTAACCCACAATTTAAATTCCCGTTGGAACTGAGGCCAACGTCTGGGGTTCCCATTATACTTCGGTTGCTTGGCAACCTGACGAAGTCGCAATGAAGTGGGATTTAGAAGTGAATCCAGCCCAACACCGGCCGTAATGGCAGACACCTTGGCGGCATCATTAGCCACACCAGCTCCGGCGAGGGTCTGGGCGAGCAACATCTGGGCTATTGCATTGGAATCAACAGCAGGGAGGGTAGTACGGGAGGCAGTTCGTTTGGCATTCTGAACCTCAGTCCTAGCCTTCGCCGATCTACTGTGAGATCGAGAGATTGTAACCCTTTCCTTTAGCTTAGTCCTGCTGATCCTTGCGTCGGTGGTCTTAGAGTCCACCGAAGGAGCAATCGAAAAAATTTCTGTCGCCTCCTCCGACGGTTCTGTTGTTTGTTCCACCGATGATGCGCCCTCAGACCTCATGTGGGTCTTGAAAAGATCTTTAATTCCCAGCGTCTGAATGATGAGTTGCATTTGATCTTTGAGCAATTGGAGCTCAGTATCTCGCTGTAATCTGCAAGAGCAGTCGGCAGGACAGTACATACCGTGTCCTGAAGGGCCTGAGCAGGCTGTCGGACCGCTAATCTCAGTGGTTCGCAGCCAGGAGTCCACTTGGGGAGCTCCTTCAGTCCTAATTTCCAGGCTTGCCTGCCTAGCTGCCTCTAAAATTCCTTCCTCAACCGCGGCGGCTAGATCGTCGCGGATTGAAACAGAGGGATGAGGGGCGGAGGGCCCGGCAACAGGTGCCTTGGTCTTCTCCTTCGGGAAGGGGCTTGCCTCCCAGATCTGCAAAAAAATGGCAAAAGATTCATCTTCTTGAGAACACCACCACATCCTGGTATTAATTTCTTCTTGAAGGAGGAAAAAATATTCGAATAAAAAATCAGAGGCGATTCTTTCTTGTCCTATCAGCTTAGACGTGGCTAATAGACAAAGGGCCTCAAGCGCCTCAAGGTTACGGGTCACTTCTGAAGACAAATGGTTGTCCCATTGTGCCCATGAGGCTGGTCGATTGTAGGTAGGTACCTCACCTGGACCACCCATCTCAATGTCGTCAATGTCGGCGTCGATGGTCTCAAAATGTGGACATTGGTAAGGAGTATTAGTACCTGCCAGGTCCGTAAGCTCCACCGGAGCGTTGCCATTAGCGTAGGCTGGGAGATTCCAGCTGCTTGATGGCCAATTTCGACTGGGATCTAGATTGTAATCTGGGCCTCCACAGCTGCTGATTTGTGCCCTTCTTGGGCAATTTGGGCTTGCGCAAGGCATTCCTCTCAAGGCCTCGTTCGCACAGCACCACGGCAGCGTAATCGTTACGTCTCCGGAGGTGGCGGAGTCTACGGGGCCGTACTGGGGAGCTAGCTGTGGTTGGGACACCAAAGGAACAACATTCAGGTAGCCTCTGCTACCATGAAAGTGCTGCCCTGGGTCATTGAGGGTGCCGGAGGGCTCGGGGCCGGCAAAACCAGTGGGGCAGGCACGCGAGGAGTCTCCCTGGATGTTGTTATTGGGGGTAGAACCGGATACTCGGACACCAACGGAGGCGAGAGCAGCAACAACTGAAGCAAGGTCCATGCTGATTGTGGTCCGGCAGAAAATCCCAGTCTATGAAGAAAATTGAGGGGAATTATTCTAAATACATCTGAGTGTCCAAAACTGTCTGAAAAGATTTAAATAATCCAATTATGTAAAAATGTTTGGCCGATCTGGCCCGCGAGCGCGCGTCAGCGGCAAATGGCAATTCCAGCTAAAATAGCGGAACGCGGCGGATTTACGGGGAATGGACCGCGGAATCAAATCCGGCATATCAGAAATATATAGGAAATATCCTGTGACTGAGCTGCGAGGCGGCAATTCCGCCGAAGCAAAGAAAATGACCAAAATGTAGCCAATCTGGGCAGAATGTCTGAAAATCTGAGCAGGGCGCCCGTCGTGCCGGGCGGGCGCGCGTCGGGCCGGGCGGGCGCGCGTCGGGCCGGGCGGGCGCGCATCGGGCCGGGCGGGCCGGGCGCGCGTCGGGCCGGGCCGGGCGGGCGCGCGTCGGGCCGGGCGGGCCGGGCGCGCGTCGGGGCGGGCGGGCCGGGCGCGCGTCGGGGCGGGCGGGCGCGCGTCGGGCCGGGCGGGCGCGCGTCGGGCCGGGCGGGCGCGCGTCGGGCCGGGCGGGCGCGCGTCGGGCCAGGCGGGCGCGCGTCGGGCCGGGCGGGCGCGCGTCGGGCCGGGCGGGCGCACGTCGGGCTGGGCGGGCGAGCGTCGGGCCGGGCGGGCCGGGCGCGCGTCGGGCCGGGCGGGCACGCGTCGGGCCGGGCGGGCGCGCGTCGAGCCGGGCGGGCGCGCGTCGGGCCGGGCGGGCCGGGCGCGCGTCGGGCCGGGCGGGCGCACGTCGGGCCGGGCGGGCGCGCGTCGGGCCGGGCGGGCGCGCGTCGGGCCGGGCGGGCCGGGCGCGCGTCGGGCCGGGCGGGCCGGGCGCGCGTCGGGCCGGGCGGGCGCGCGTCGGGGCGGGCGGGCGCGCGTCGGGCCGGGCGGGCGCGTGTCGGGCCGGGCGGGCGCGCGTCGGGCCGGGCGGGCGCGCGTCGGGCCGGGCGGGCGCGCGTCGGGCCGGGCGGGCGCGCGTCGGGCCGGGCGGGCGCGCGGCGGGCCGGGCGGGCGCGCGTCGGGCCGGGCGGGCGCGCGTCGGGCCGGGCGGGCCGGGCGCGCGTCGGGCCGGGCGGGCCGGGCGCGCGTCGGGCCGGGCGGGCGCGCGTCGGGCCGGGCGGGCGCGCGTCGGGCTGGGCGGGCGCGCGTCGGGCCAGGCGGGCGCGCGTCGGGCCGGGCGGGCGCGCGTCAGGCCGGGCGGGCGCGCGTCGGGCCGGGCGGGCCGGGCGCGCGTCGAGCCGAGCGGGCGCGCGTCGGGCCGGGCGGGCGCGCGTCGGGCCGGGCGGGCGCGCGTCGGGACGGGCGGGCGCGCGTTGGGCCGGGCGGGCGCGCGTCGGGCCGGGCGGGCGCGCGTCGGGCCGGGCGGGCGCGCGTCGGGCCGGGCGGGCGCGCGTCGGGCCGGGCGGGCCGGGCGCGCGTCGGGCCGGGCGGGCGCGCGTCGGGCCGGGCGGGCGCGCGTCGGGCCGGGCGGGCGCGCGTCGGGCCGGGCGGGCCGGGCGCGCGTCGGGCCGGGCGGGCCGGGAGCGCGTCGGGCCGGGCGGGCGCGCGTCGTGCCGGGCGGGCGCGCGTCGGGCCGGGCGGGCGCGCGTCGGGCCGGGTGGGCCGGGCGCGCGTCGGGCCGGGCGGGCCGGGCGCGCGTCGGGCCGGGCGGGCGCGCGTCGGGCCGAGCGGGCCGGGCGCGCGTCGGGCCGGGCGGGCCGGGCGCGCGTCGGGCCGGCCGGGCCGGGCGCGCGTCGGGCCGGGCCGGGCGGGCGCGCGTCGGGCCGGGCGGGCGCGCGTCGGGCCGGGCGGGCCGGGCGCGCGTCGGGCCGGGCGGGCGCGCGTCGGGCCGGGCGGGCGCGCGTCGGGCCGGGCGGGCGCGCGTTGGGCCGGGCGGGCGCGCGTCGGGCCGGGCGGTCGCGCGTCGGGCCGGGCGGGCGCGCGTTGGGCCGGGCGGGCGCGCGTCGGGCCGGGCGGGCGCGCGTCGGGCCGGGCGGGCCGGGCGCGCGTCGGGCCGGGCGGGCCGGGCGCGCGTCGGGCCGGGCGGGCCGGGAGCGCGTCGGGCCGGGCGGGCGCGCGTCGTGCCGGGCGGGCGCGCGTCGGGCCGGGCGGGCCGGGCGCGCGTCGGGCCGGGCGGGCCGGGCGCGCGTCGGGCCGGGCGGGCGCGCGTCGGGCCGGGCGGGCCGGGCGCGCGTCGGGCCGGGCGGGCCGGGCGCGCGTCGGGCCGGGCGGGCCGGGCGCGCGTCGGGCCGGGCGGGCGCGCGTCGGGCCGGGCGGGCGCGCGTCGGGCCGGGCGGGCGCGCGTCGGGCGAGGCGGGCGCGCGTCGGGCCGGGCGGGCGCGCGTCGGGCCGGGCGGGCGCGCGTCGGGCTGGGCGGGCGCGCGTCGGGCAGGGCGGGCCGGGCGCGCGTCGGGCCGGGCGGGCACGCGTCGGGCCGGGCGGGCGCGCGTCGAGCCGGGCGGGCGCGCGTTGGGCCGGGCGGGCCGGGCGCGCGTCGGGCCGGGCGGGCGCGCGTCGGGCCGGGCGGGCGCGCGTCGGGCCGGGCGGGCCGGGCGCGCGTCGGGCCGGGCGGGCCGGGCGCGCGTCGGGCCAGGCGGGCGCGCGTCGGGCCGGGCGGGCGCGCGTCGGGCCGGGCGGGCGCGCGTCGGGCCGGGCGGGCGCGCGTCGGGCCGGGCGGGCGCGCGTCGGGCCGGGCGGGCGCGCGTCGGGCCGGGCGGGCGCGCGTCAGGCCGGGCGGGCGCGCGTCGGGCCGGGCGGGCGCGCGTCGGGCCGGGCGGGCGCGCGTCGGGCCGGGCGGGCGCGCGCCGGGCCGGGCGGGCCGGGCGCGCGTCGGGCCGGGCGGGCACGCGTCGGGCCGGGCGGGCGCGCGTCGGGCCGGGCGGGCGCGCGTCGGGCCGGGCGGGCGCGCGTCGGACCGGGCGGGCCGGGCGCGCGTCGGGCCGGGCGGGCCGGGCGCGCGTTGGGCCCGGCGGGCGCGCGTCGGGCCGGGCGGGCGCGCGTCGGGCCGGGCGGGCGCGCGTTGGGCCGGGCGGGCGCGCGTGGGGCCGGGCGGGCGCGCGTCGGGCCGGGCGGGCGCGCGTCGGGCCGGGCGGGCGCGCGTTGGGCCGGGCGGGCGCGCGTCGGGCCGGGCGGGCGCGCGTCGGGCCGGGCGGGCGCGCGTCGGGCCGGGCGGGCCGGGCGCGCGTCGGGCCGGGCGGGCGCGCGTCGGGCCGGGCGGGCGCGCGTCGGGCCGGGCGGGCGCGCGTCGGCTGGGCGGGCGCGCGTCGGGCTGGGCGGGCGCGCGTCGGGCCGTGCGGGCCAGGCGCGCGTCGGGCCGGGCGGGCGCGCGTCGGGCCGGGCGGGCGCGCGTCGGGCCGGGCGGGCCGGGCGCGCGTCGGGCCGGGCGGGCCGGGCGCGCGTCGGGC
The DNA here is from genome assembly GCA_964036045.1 of Eutreptiella sp. 'Long Island Sound 2002'. Lineage (NCBI taxonomy): Eukaryota > Euglenozoa > Euglenophyceae > Eutreptiales > Eutreptiaceae > Eutreptiella > Eutreptiella sp. 'Long Island Sound 2002'. Next base: position 6,457 of record CAXIWF010002035.1, on the reverse strand, counting down.
CGGGCGGGCCGGGCGCACGTCGGGCCGGGCGGGCGCGGTCGGGCCGGGCGGGCCGGGCGCGCGTCGGGCCGGGCGGGCCGGGCGCGCGTCGGGCCGGGCGGGCCGGGCGCGCGTCGGGCCGGGCGGGCGCGCGTCGGGCCGGGCGGGCGCGCGTCGGGCCGGGCGGGCGCGCGTCGGGCGAGGCGGGCGCGCGTCGGGCCGGGCGGGCGCGTGTCGGGCCGGGCGGGCGCGCGTCGGGCTGGGCGGGCGCGCGTCGGGCAGGGCGGGCCGGGCGCGCGTCGGGCCGGGCGGGCACGCGTCGGGCCGGGCGGGCGCGCGTCGAGCCGGGCGGGCGCGCGTCGGGCCGGGCGGGCCGGGCGCGCGTCGGGCCGGGCGGGCGCGCGTCGGGCCGGGCGGGCGCGCGTCGGGCCGGGCGGGCGCGCGTCGGGCCGGGCGGGCCGGGCGCGCGTCGGGCCGGGCGGGCCGGGCGCGCGTCGGGCCAGGCGGGCGCGCGTCGGGCCGGGCGGGCGCGCGTCGGGCCGGGCGGGCGCGCGTCGGGCGGGCGGGCGCGCGTCGGGCCGGGCGGGCCGGGCGCGCGTCGGGCCGGGCGGGGCACGCGTCGGGCCGGGCGGGCGCGCGTCGGGCCGGGCGGGCGCGCGTCGGGCCGGGCGGGCGCGCGTCGGACCGGGCGGGCCGGGCGCGCGTCGGGCCGGGCGGGCCGGGCGCGCGTCGGGCCGGGCGGGCCGGGCGCGCGTTGGGCCCGGCGGGCGCGCGTCGGGCCGGGCGGGCGCGCGTCGGGCCGGGCGGGCGCGCGTTGGGCCGGGCGGGCGCGCGTGGGGCCGGGCGGGCGCGCGTCGGGCCGGGCGGGCGCGCGTCGGGCCGGGCGGGCGCGCGTTGGGCCGGGCGGGCGCGCGTCGGGCCGGGCGGGCGCGCGTCGGGCCGGGCGGGCGCGCGTCGGGCCGGGCGGGCCGGGCGCGCGTCGGGCCGGGCGGGCCGGGCGCGCGTCGGGCCGGGCGGGCCGGGCGCGCGTCGGGCCGGGCGGGCCGGGCGCGCGTCGGGCCGGGCGGGCCGGGAGCGCGTCGTGCCGGGCGGGCGCGCGTCGTGCCGGGCGGGCGCGCGTCGGGCCGGGCGGGCGCGCGTCGGGCCGGGCGGGCGCGCGTCGGGCCGGGCGGGCCGGGCGCGCGTCGGGCCGGCCGGGCCGGGCGCGCGTCGGGCCGGGCCGGGCGGGCGCGCGTCGGGCCGGGCGGGCGCGCGTCGGGCCGCGCGGGCGTGCGTCGGGCCGGGCGGGCCGGGCACGCGTCGGGCCGGGGCGGGCACGCGTCGGGCCGGGCGGGCGCGCGTCGGGCCGGGTGGGCCGGGCGCGCGTCGGGCCGGGCGGGCCGGGCGCGCGTCGGGCCGGGCGGGCGCGCGTCGATCCGGGCGGGCGCGCGTCGGGCCGGGCGGCCGCGCGTCGGGCCGGGCGGGTGCGCGTCGGGCCGGGCGGGCGCGCGTTGGGCCGGGCGGGCGCGCGTCGGGCCGGGCGGGCGCGCGTCGGGCCGGGCGGGCCGGGCGCGCGTCGGGCCGGGCGGGCGCGCGTCGGGCCGGGAGGGCGCGCGTCGGGCCGGGCGGGCGCGCGTCGTGCCGGGCGGGCGCGCGTCGGGCCGGGCGGGCGCGCGTCGGGCCGGGCGGGCGCGCATCGGGCCGGGCGGGCCGGGCGCGCGTCGGGCCGGGCCGGGCGGGCGCGCGTCGGCCGGGCCGGGCGGGCGCGCGTCGGGCCGGGCGGGCGCGCGTCGGAGCGGGCGGGCCGGGCGCGCGTCGGGCCGGGCGGGCGCGCGTCGGGCCGGGCGGGCCGGGCGCGCGTCGGGCCGGGCGGGCCGGGCGCGCGTCGGGCGGGCGGGCCGGGCGCGCGTCGGGGCGGGCGGGCGCGCGTCGGGCCGGGCGGGCGCGCGTCGGGCCGGGCGGGCCGGGCGCGCGTCGGGCCGGGCGGGCCGGGCGCGCGTCGGGCCGGGCGGGCGCGCGTCGGGCCGGGCGGGCGCGCGTCGGGCCGGGCGGGCGCGCGTCGGGCCGGGCGGGCGCGCGTCGGGCCGGGCGGGCGCGCGTCGGGCCGGGCGGGCGCGCGTCGGGCCGGGCGGGCGCGCATCGGGCCGGGCGGGCCGGGCGCGCGTCGGGCCGGGCCGGGCGGGCGCGCGTCGGGCCGGGCCGGGCGGGCGCGCGTCGGGCCGGGCGGGCGCGCGTCGGAGCGGGCGGGCCGGGCGCGCGTCGGGCCGGGCGGGCGCGCGTCGGGCCGGGCGGGCCGGGCGCGCGTCGGGCCGGGCGGGCCGGGCGCGCGTCGGGGCGGGCGGGCCGGGCGCGCGTCGGGGCGGGCGGGCGCGCGTCGGGCCGGGCGGGCGCGCGTCGGGCCGGGCGGGCCGGGCGCGCGTCGGGCCGGGCGGGCCGGGCGCGCGTCGGGCCGGGCGGGCGCGCGTCGGGCCGGGCGGGCGCGCGTCGGGCCGGGCGGGCGCGCGTCGGCCCGGGCGGGCGCGCGTCGGGCCGGGCGGGCGCGCGTCGGGCCGGGCGGGCGCGCGTCGGGCCAGGCGGGCGCGCGTCGGGCCGGGCGGGCGAGCGTCGGGCCGGGCGGGCGCGCGTCGGGCCGGGCGGGCGCGCGTCGGGCCGGGCGGGCGGCGCGCGTCGGGCCGGGCGGGCGCGCGTCGGGCCGGGCGGGCCGGGCGCGCGTCGGGCCGGGCGGGCCGGGCGCGCGTCGGGCCGGGCGGGCCGGGCGCGCGTCGGGCCGGGCGGGCCGGGAGCGCGTCGTGCCGGGCGGGCGCGCGTCGTGCCGGGCGGGCGCGCGTCGGGCCGGGCGGGCGCGCGTCGGGCCGGGCGGGCGCGCGTCGGGCCGGGCGGGCCGGGCGCGCATCGGGCCGGCCGGGCCGGGCGCGCGTCGGGCCGGGCCGGGCGGGCGCGCGTCGGGCCGGGCGGGCGCGCGTCGGGCCGGGCGGGCGTGCGTCGGGCCGGGCGGGCCGGGCACGCGTCGGGCCGGGCGGGCACGCGTCGGGCCGGGCGGGCGCGCGTCGGGCCGAGCGGGCCGGGCGCGCGTCGGGCCGGGCGGGCGCGCGTCGGGCCGGGCGGGCGCGCGTCGGGCCGGGTGGGCCGGGCGCGCGTCGGGCCGGGCGGGCCGGGCGCGCGTCGGGCCGGGCGGGCGCGCGTCGGGCCGGGCGGGCGCCCGTCGATCCGGGCGGGCGCGCGTCGGGCCGGGCGGCCGCGCGTCGGGCCGGGCGGGTGCGCGTCGGGCCGGGCGGGCGCGCGTTGGGCCGGGCGGGCGCGCGTCGGGCCGGGCGGGCGCGCGTCGGGCCGGGCGGGCGCGCGTCGGGCCGGGCGGGCCGGGCGCGCGTCGGGCCGGGCGGGCCGGGCGCGCGTCGGGCCGGGCGGGCGCGTGTCGGGCCGGGCGGGCGCGCGTCGGGCCGGGCGGGCGCGCGTCGGGCCGGCCAGGCCGGGCGCGCGTCGGGCCGGGCGGGCGCGCGTCGGGCCGGCCGGCGCGCGTCGGGCCGGGCGGGCGCGCGTTGGGCCGGGCGGGCGCGCGTCGGGCCGGGCGGGCGCGCGTCGGGCCGGGGGGGGGGCGCGCGTCGGCCGGGCGGGCGCGCGTCGGGCCGGGCGGGCCGGGCGCGCGTCGGGCCGGGCGGGGCGCGGCCGTCGGGCCGGGAGGGCGCGCGTCGGGCCGGGGCGGTGCGCGCGTCGTGCCGGGCGGGCGGCGCGTCGGGCCCGGGCGGGCGCGCGTCGGGCCGCCGGGCGGGCGCGCGTCGGGCCGGGCGGGCGTGCGTCGGGCCGGGCGGGCCGGGCACGCGTCGGGCCGGGCGGGCACGCGTCGGGCCGGGCGGGCGCGCGTCGGGCCGAGCGGGCCGGGCGCGCGTCGGGCCGGGCGGGGCCGGGCGCGCGTCGGGCCGGGCGGGGGCGCGCGTCGGGCCGGGCGGGCGCGCGTCGGGCCGGGTGGGCCGGGCGCGCGTCGGGCCGGGCGGGCCGGGCGCGCGTCGGGCCGGGCGGGCGCGCGTCGGGCCGGGCGGGCGCGCGTCGGGCCGGGCGGGGCGCCCGTCGATCCGGGCGGGGCGCGCGTCGGGCCGGGCGGCCGCGCGTCGGGCCGGGCGGGTGCGCGTCGGGCCGGGCGGGCGCGCGTTGGGCCGGGCGGGCGCGCGTCGGGCCGGGCGGGCGCGCGTCGGGCCGGGCGGGCGCGCGTCGGGCCGGGCGGGCCGGGCGCGCGTCGGGCCGGGCGGGCCGGGCGCGCGTCGGGCCGGGCGGGCGCGTGTCAGGCCGGGCGGGCGCGCGTCGGGCCGGGCGGGCGCGCGTCGGGCCGGGCGGGCCGGGCGCGCGTCGGGCCGGGCGGGCCGGGCGCGCGTCGGGCCGGGCGGGCCGGGAGCGCGTCGGGCCGGGCGGGCGCGCGTCGTGCCGGGCGGGCGCGCGTCGGGCCGGGCGGGCCGGGCGCGCGTCGGGCCGGGCGGGCCAGGCGCGCGTCGGGCCGGGCGGGCGCGCGTCGGGCCGGGCGGGCGCGCGTCGGGCCGGGCGGGCCGGGCGCGCGTCGGGCCGGGCGGGCCGGGCGCGCGTCGGGCCGGGCGGGCCGGGAGCGCGTCGGGCCGGGCGGGCGCGCGTCGTGCCGGGCGGGCGCGCGTCGGGCCGGGCGGGCCGGGCGCGCGTCGGGCCGGGCGGGCGCGCGTCGGCCGGGCGGGCCGGGCGCGCGTCGGGCCGGGCGGGCCGGGCGCGCGTCGGGCCGGGCGGGCCGGGCGCGCGTCGGGCCGGGCGGGCGCGCGTCGGGCCGGGCGGGCGCGCGTCGGGCCGGGCGGGCGCGCGTCGGGCGAGGCGGGCGCGCGTCGGGCCGGGCGGGCGCGTGTCGGGCCGGGCGGGCGCGCGTCGGGCTGGGCGGGCGCGCGTCGGGCAGGGCGGGCCGGGCGCGCGTCGGGCCGGGCGGGCACGCGTCGGGCCGGGCGGGCGCGCGTCGAGCCGGGCGGGCGCGCGTCGGGCCGGGCGGGCCGGGCGCGCGTCGGGCCGGGCGGGCGCGCGTCGGGCCGGGCGGGGCGCGCGTCGGGCCGGGCGGTGCGCGCGTCGGGCCGGGCGGGCCGGGCGCGCGTCGGGCCGGGCGGGCCGGGCGCGCGTCGGGCCAGGCGGGCGCGCGTCGGGCCGGGCGGGCGCGCGTCGGGCCGGGCGGGCGCGCGTCGGGCCGGGCGGGCCGGCGGGCGCGCGTCGGGCCGGGCGGGCCGGGCGCGCGTCGGGCCGGGCGGGCACGCGTCGGGCCGGGCGGGCGCGCGTCGGGCCGGGCGGGCGCGCGTCGGGCCGGGCGGGCGCGCGTCGGACCGGGCGGGCCGGGCGCGCGTCGGGCCGGGCGGGCCGGGCGCGCGTCGGGCCGGGCGGGCCGGGCGCGCGTTGGGCCCGGCGGGCGCGCGTCGGGCCGGGCGGGCGCGCGTCGGGCCGGGCGGGGCGCGCGTTGGGCCGGGCGGGCGCGCGTGGGGCCGGCGGGGCGCGCGTCGGGCCGGGCGGGCGCGCGTCGGGCCGGGCGGGCGCGCGTTGGGCCGGGCGGGCGCGCGTCGGGCCCGGGCGGGCGCGCGTCGGGCCGGGCGGGGCGCGCGTCGGGCCGGGCGGGCCGGGCGCGCGTCGGGCCGGGCGGGCCGGGCGCGCGTCGGGCCGGGCGGGCCGGGCGCGCGTCGGGCCGGGCGGGCCGGGCGCGCGTCGGGCCGGGCGGGCCGGGAGCGCGTCGTGCCGGGCGGGCGCGCGTCGTGCCGGGCGGGCGCGCGTCGGGCCGGGCGGGCGCGCGTCGGGCCGGGCGGGCGCGCGTCGGGCCGGGCGGGCCGGGCGCGCGTCGGGCCGGCCGGGCCGGGCGCGCGTCGGGCCGGGCCGGGCGGGCGCGCGTCGGGCCGGGCGGGCGCGCGTCGGGCCGGGCGGGCGTGCGTCGGGCCGGGCGGGCCGGGCACGCGTCGGGCCGGGCGGGCACGCGTCGGGCCGGGCGGGCGCGCGTCGGGCCGGGTGGGCCGGGGCGCGCGTCGGGCCGGGCGGGCCGGGCGCGCGTCGGGCCGGGCGGGCGCGCGTCGATCCGGGCGGGCGCGCGTCGGGCCGGGCGGCCGCGCGTCGGGCCGGGCGGGTGCGCGTCGGGCCGGGCGGGCGCGCGTTGGGCCGGGCGGGCGCGCGTCGGGCCGGGCGGGCGCGCGTCGGGCCCGGGCGGGCGGCGCGTCGGGCCGGGCGGGCGCGCGTCGGGCCGGGAGGGCGCGCGTCGGGCCGGGCGGGCGCGCGTCGTGCCGGGCGGGCGCGTCGGGCCGGGCGGGCGCGCGTCGGGCCGGGCGGGCGCGCATCGGGCCGGGCGGGCCGGGCGCGCGTCGGGCCGGGCCGGGCGGGCGCGCGTCGGGCCGGGCCGGGCGGGCGCGCGTCGGGCCGGGCGGGCGCGCGTCGGAGCGGGCGGGCCGGGCGCGCGTCGGGCCGGGCGGGCGCGCGTCGGGCCGGGCGGGCCGGGCGCGCGTCGGGCCGGGCGGGCCGGGCGCGCGTCGGGGCG
>CAXIWF010002034.1:0-35334 GCA_964036045.1 Eutreptiella sp. 'Long Island Sound 2002' | reverse complement strand
ATAACTCGTTCGGGACAATATGCAACATATATACCTGAATAAGTAGAGTTAAAATTTGCGCTATTATTTCTGTTGTCCCTATGGGACATGTAGATTCAATAATAACTAAATTATTACGTTTTATATATGGTTTAATAAGCTCTATACTTTCATATACACAAGAAAATATCTGGCTGGTTTTTTTTTTGCCTAAAAGTGTAGGAGTGGCGACTATATAGATATCCGCTGATTCAACTTGAGTTGATACATTTAGATTGCCAATTTGAGTAGCTTTTTTAAAATAATTTTTCTAAATTTGGCTCCAAATTAGTTAACTTACCTGATTTTATACAAGACACAACCTTAGGGTCTATATCAACACCAAGTACACTATATCCTGAAATTGCTAAGATACAAGCTGTAGGTAATCCAACATGCCCTAGCCCCATAATACAAACCTTTTTATTATTTATATTCATTTTATTATTTAATTTGTATTTCAAAGTTTCCTTAGCATTATAATTTAATATTTTTTATAAAAATTAGATATGCATTAAATAAAAAATTATATCTTTAAATTGTCAAGCTATTATATACATTTTATATACTAGCACCTTTGGTAAAAAAGTATGAAGATAAACATTTTAATATTTCAGTTCCTGATCCAATAGAATTAATTAAATTGATAATGAAGCAAAAATCATAACGCAATAAATATTCCATATGAAATTTTAGCAGAAGATTACAAAACAGTTCGGTCTGCTGTAATTAAGTGACAATTTCTAATTTGTGATGTTGCGACAATTATTCTATCAAAAGGGCCTCTTGTCCATTTAATCTTCATTGCTGATTTTTTTTATCTTTGTATTTTTAAATCAATATTATTCTGAAAGGGTTTCAATTGAAATATATTCAATATAGCTAATAAATGATCAAATATATCTGCTTGTATTCCTTCATATTCCACCCAGTTTGTAGTATTTGTAAATATATATAATTGGATTGGCAAACCATTTTCTGTGGGCTCTAAATGTCTTACTAAAAAGGTGTATTTTAGGTGTATATCTGTTCTACTTCTTAAATAATGCTCTACATATGATCTAAATAAACCTATATTAGTTTGCCTTCTTTCTCCTGAATAAACTTCGTCAGATCCAAATTCTTTATTATGTAATAATATATCATTTTCCTTTTTTTCTATGTGCTTCTTAAGAAATTTTATCTTCTTCAATTTAATTATTAGCTCTTCATCACAAAATTTTATTGTATCCATATCAATTTTTATTGATCTTTTTATACGCCTTCCTCCTGATTCTTTCATCCCACGCCAATTTTGCATACTATTGCTTATCAAAGAGTAAGTTGGAACCGTTACAATTGTTTTATCAAAATTTGTATTTTCACCGTATTAATATTTACTTCTAATACATCTCCATCAGCTCCCATAGATGGAAGTACAACCCAATCTCCAACTCTAACCATGTCATAAAGAGTTACTTGAATGCTAGCAATAAGTCCCAAAATCGAATCTTTAAAAATTAACATAAGCACAGCAGATATTGCGCCCAAACCTGTTAACAAAAATAGAGGAGATTTATCTAATATTATGGATATTGATAATATAATCGCTAAACTTGATAATAAAATTTTAATTAATTGTATATAACCTCTAATAGAATATCTCTTGGATATAGCTAATTTTAATAAAATTCATGAGTAGTATTTATTAATCCAAATAAAAACCATAAGAAAGTAAACAAAATATATTGAGATGCTAAAGTATTTATAACTTTAAAAGCACCGAGTAATTTTACAGAATCTGGGGATATATTATTTGTCAAAAAGTAAATAAAAATACCAGGTCCAAGATGAGATAGTCTTCTATATAAATTATGATCTACAATATATTGAAAAAAATCTGACTTACTCTTTATAGAAAGTTTTGCTATGAAACGTACTATATAAGCTTTTAGCACATAATTTATGATTAATGCTGAAATTAATATTAATATTATAAATGCAATTTCTGCCAAATAGGAAGAGGTTAATTTATTAAAATTAAATAATGCAAAAATCTCTTTTATAGTGGATAGCATCAAAGTACGTTTTATCTCTTAAATTTTGCCTAAATTAACACAAGATACTTTTATTTTAAAGAGATTGTATTACTTTACTTGCAATGAGAAGTTGCTGGAGCAATAAAAAACGTATAACAATAGAACTAGATGTTAAGATAAATGGCGCTTGATTAGTGAACATACTCATTTGCCGGAGACTGAAGGGAAATCCATTACTTCTATTGCTGATCTTAATAATCAGTTTAATTAATCATTTATATAGACAAGACTTCTACTATTCGTTCTCTTAAAATAGCAGATATTTAGCACAAGGGGAAGTATTTGAAACTTTTCCCTATGGATTGTAAGAAGCTTCATAAAATTCAAAATAAGGTAATATAGCGCATCGATATAATTTTTAAGAAAAATCATAGTGTTATTTGCATCTCCTATTATACCTATGCACATATGTAACTTTAACTAATTATTTACATAACTGACGGCAAATCATACCAAATATAGATATTGAATATATTGAAGCAATACCCACCAGAATATATATTGATTTTTCTATAAAAGATAAACTACCAAATATATAATTCACAATATTTAAATCAAATAATCCAATTGAAAACCAGTTTATTCCCCCAATTATTGCTAAGGATAAACAGATAGTTTGTAAATATTTTGTCATAATATACCTACCATTTATTATTAATGTACCTACTAATAAACGATATATTACAAAAACTTTTATTTCAACTGTAGATAATAAGTTTTGATTGAAACTAAATAATGTAAATATAATTAAAATATATTTTATGCTACACTTATGAGGTTGTTGTGCCGGTATAATAACCAACTAAAAAGAGGAGGCAGACATGTTTATTAAAATAATTGCTCTACCTATTATGCTTGGGGTATTAGGTCATAGATACTATAATCACCATGATCATGAAACTTCATATGATCAATTCAAAAATGATATAGACTGGTCCCTAGCTAGAGTTCCAAACATAAATGAACTTATCACTATGTCTTATCCATTGGCAATTGCTAATATGATTATTGAGCCATTTATTGAACGTTTATATCAAATTAATCCTATAGCAAAAGCAGTAATAAGAGATTGGACTAAAATTCCTTCTAATATTGCTGCATGGTGGAATGAAAATGAGATAGGAGGAACTCATATTAAATACGATGAAGGCAATGTATATGGTGGTATCACAAAAATTGCATGTAAAAGTTCTATAATTGGTATACATGCAAATTTCAACCATGGTTTAGGTGAAGGAGACTTAGAAAAAATTAGTAGAATATCAAACTATATTTGCGAGCCTACTTCGAGGATATATAATTTACTCTCAAAAGAAAAACAAATGCAAAATATTACTGATATTAATTATTTTGAATTTGCAATAAAGAATATAGATACAGAATTATTGCTTCAAGCAACGGCTGAAGGATTAACTAAAAACACAGTTGCTGATCAAGTGGGTAGCTTTTTTGGTAAATTAGGTGTTTTTCAATTTCTTAAGACTATATATGTAACAGTTGAGAATAAATTTATTTCTATTGCAGTAGATGCAATGGCTGGGGGTAATCTTTTACATCATAGAATAGCAGCGGTGCATACTGCTACACCTAATCAACATTTAAAAAAAGCAACCATTATAAGTGTATTAATTGGAGTAGATTTTATTTTAAAGACAGTCGCTGAAGGTGTTACTTCCTTCATAATTACTCCAACTGTTAGGATAGCACAGGATAGTATTGGCAATATAATAAAGGTGGGCTGGGAATATTGGGATCATAAAAAATCTAATATTACTAAAAGCATTGAAAAAGAAGTAGATAAAGAAAGTATGCGAGACTTAGATGATGTCATGCCTTTACATCCAGTTACAGAAATAAACAATGATACAAATCATGATGAATTATGAGTTAATTTAAAAAATAAATGAATGCCCTGCATAAAGTGTATTCATTTATAAAAGTATTCCCAAGGGTCAGTTTTACGTTTATCTAATGTACTAAATATATTTAAAATATTATATTTTTTAGAATGTAATAAAGGATCTTCTAATTCATCCCAATCAATAGGCATAGCAATAGATGCCTCTTTTTCTGCTTTTACCGAATAAGGTACTACTGCAGTCTGGCCATAACTATTTCGTAAAATATCTAAATATACATGATCGTCTCTTTTTTCTTTTCTGATACTACTAGTAAATTCATTTGGATATGCACGCTCTAGATCCAGAATAATATTACCTAATATAATTCTTATATCTTCAAAGCTCATTTTTTTTACAATTGGAAATACAATATGTAAACCTTTAGCTCCAGTTAGCATAACAAATGCTTTATATCCTAATTCTTTAGCCTTTTCTCTTAAAAAGATTGCTCCTTTACATGCTACGTAAAATTTACCTTTAGGTGGATCAATATCAATCACCATTATATCTGGAGATACAGGATCAGTATATTTACTTAGCCATCTATGTATAGTTACAGTATTATGGTTTATTAAATAAATTAAACTCTTTTTGTTTTGACATAAAATATGACTCATAAGGGAGCCATCTTTTTTCTCCAGAGTAATTGTTTTAAACCAAGTAGGTAAATTTTGAGTAGGATGTTGCCTAAAATAACCTTCAGACTCAATTCCTTGAGGGAAACAATTTATTGTAAGGGGCCTATCTTTGATTAAAGGTAGTATATAATTTGATATATTTAGATAATAAATTATTAAATCTTTTTTAGTAATACCTGCTTCTGGAAAAACTATCCTTTCTCCATGTGTAATTTCTATTTCTTGATTATCTACTTTAATATATGTCATGACTTAACCATAGGAACAAATTTTACAGGCAATAACCTCTCTTCAGTAAACTTATCATCTTCATGCTTTGTGATTCTTAACAATTCCTGGTGATATAATCCATCTCCTACAGGAATTATTAGTCGTCCATTAATTTTTAATAATTTCTTTAAATGCTCTGGTATAGTAGGGGGTGCAGCTGTAACTATGATTGCATCAAAAGAATTATCCTTATATTTTGTTAAATATCCACTACCTACCTGAATTTCTATATTATTTTTGTCAGTGTAATATTCAAGTTTTTTTAAAATATTCTTAGCTGATTCAGCTAACTCAGTAATTATCTCTATACTAAATACTTTATTGCATAATAAACTTAATATTGCAGTTTGATAACCAGATCCTGTTCCTATTTCCAGCACTTTGCTTTCCTTTGTTAAATTAGCTATCTGTACCATATATGCAACGATCTCAGGTGAAGAAATAGTTTGTCCATAACCTATTGACAGGGGTCTATTCTCATATGCATACTTTTTTAAATTTTGTGGAATGAACTCTTCTCTTGGAACTTTAGATATAGCTTCAATGACTTGCTCATTTTTAATACCATTTTTCTTTAATTGAGCTATCAACTCCTTTTTTTGCTGCTGGATGTCCAACTCTTGCATATAAAAATAATCACTATCCATTGTTCTGTTTTATATAAATAAAAAAACTTAAAGGAGGAAACTAATTCCTCCTTCTACCCAATTAAAATTTAATCTGCAATTACTTTTATCTTTTTAACTTCTTGTTTTGATTCTTCAGTTTTAGGAATAACCACTTTTAATACTCCGTTTTTAAAATGAGCTTCTACTTTATCTTTAAGAACATTATCGGGTAATTGTATAGTTTTTTTAAAACTACCATAACTTCTTTCTATCCTATGCACTTTAGCATCTTTGGTTTCTTTTTCATGTTCTTTTTTGCCTGTTATCTTTAAAACACCATTATCTAAAGACACATCAACATCTTTTTCTTCTACTCCCGGCATATCCATAGAGACTTTATATTCATCTTTAGTTTCAATAACATCTGATCTAGGGGTAAAAAAGCTATTTGTATCTTCTGAGTTAGGCCAAAGCTCATCATAATCTGTCAAAAAGTCAGAAAATATATTATCCATTTCCTTCCTCATCTTGTAAAGGGGAGTGTAAAGCCCTAAAGGCTTATTTTTAAATACTCTTTCTTCATCTTTGAACCAGTTCACTGGCATTAAATCTTGCATTTTCATTGTATACCTCCATATTGTTGTTTAAAACACGCTCATATTTAACTCTAAATATTACTTTAATTAAATACAAGTATTTTAAATTATTTGTACGGTTATAATTAATATCATCATTAAGATATAACAAATTACTTAACTTTTTTAACTAAAACTAAAATAAGGGATGATAAATAGAATAAGTTCAAAAAACATACTCAATCCGTCAAATGAATTAAGTAAATTTATAATTCATCGTTTGTTATGCTGTTTACTTTATATGTTTTAAGTATACTTAAAGGCTCTAAAGATACATTAATTGTTATTGAACTTGGCGCAGAACTAATAAGTACTATTAAGTTATATGGAGTATTGCCATTTGCGGTTATGTTTACGCTAACTTATATAAAATTAGCAAATGTATTTACTAGGTTGCAAATTTATCATTTATTAAATTTTTGCTTTATAAGTTTTTTGTTATTTTTGATTTATTTTTATACCCTAATGCAAATACTTTACATTTTAATCTACAACATCTTGAATTAGAACTCCCTATATTTAAATATCAACTTATAATGATTTCCAATTGGTCATTTACGCTATTTTATATAGCTTCAGAACTATGGGGTAATGTAATGCTTGCTTTGATGTTTTGGCAACTTATAAATCAGATTTATACTATAGAACAAGCAAGAAAATATTACCCTTTATTTGGTATTATTGGAGAATTGGGGTTGCTTTTATCAGGAATTATTTTGTCATATTTTACTAGCACAAGATTTACTTCTGATTGGTCTAAATCATTAGATTATATTACTCTTTCTATAGTTATTGCAGGCATATTAATTAGTGTTTTTATACATATTTTAAGTGCTAATATTGTAGATGAAGCTATAATTAATGGAACAAATTCTAAATCAATACGACCAAAACTTAATTTAATTAAAAGTCTAAAATATGTAATGTCTTCAAAGTATCTAAGCCTTATAATTTTAATAGTTGTAAGTTATGGAGTTTCTATAAATGTATTAGAAGGAGTATGGAAAAAACATGCAAGTTTGCTATATACAAGTACAATAGATTATGGCCATTTTATTGCTAAAGTGCAAATTTTAACGAGCATAATGACAATTATATGTATATTTTTTAGCTTTTATACTTTAAAGTATTTTAACTGGTGTATAGCTGCGATTATAACACCTATAGTAATGATCCTTACAGGAATTCCGTTCTTTATATTTGCAATATTTAAAGATAATTTGGTTATATTTACACAATGGACAGGATTTGGTAGTCTTACAGTATGCATATTATTAGGAGGAATTCAAAATATTATGTCCAGAGGGACTAAGAATTCATTTTTTACTCCAACTAAAGAAATGGCTTTTATTCCTCTTGATGAAGATTTAAAAGCAAAAGGCAAAGGTGTCTCTGATGTTATAGGTGAGAGGTTTGGTAAATCTATAGGAGCATTAACACAATGGTTAATTTTATCGTTTGTTGTTAATTCAACTTTAATAACTATGGCGCCATACCTTTTTATAGTCTACCTGGTAGTTTTAATAACATGGATTATTGCAGTCATTACTTTAAACAAGGAATTTAAAGCTATAGCATAACATTTATTTTTGATGGTATCGATAATCCTAAGGATTTTGCTTTTTTCAATTTAATAGCATGATCATGTGTAAATTTAACACCAATAAGAAAATTAGAAATTTGCTCAATTTTACTTAATTCCACACGTTTATTAAGCATCTCATATATACTCTCCTGCATTTGTTTTATTGCTTTTACTGCTTGATCTGTAAGTATTATAGTTTTATCACCAATAGCTTTTATAGGCTTATCTTTTAATACTTTTATAGAGACAGCTGGATATTGATCTATGATAGGATCTAAAGGTCTCAAGATAGAATGATTGCACATAACAATCTCATTTGCAGCAAGTGCAATTAAAATTCGGCCCGACATTGCATCATAGGATATATATAGTATTACTTTACCTTTATATTTTTTTAATGCGCAAGCTATTGGAATTGATGGAAGGGCTAATCCACCTGGAGTATATAGAATAATATCTAATAACAGGTCAGAAGCAGTTGTATTTATAGCATATAAAATCTCTTCTGAATCATTAATGTCTATGTATTAGTAAAATTACTCTTGATTTATTTTCTTTTTCAATAGCTTTTATCATACAATTTTTTAAAAAAGCTCTGGTATATTAAAGGTTGAAAAATAATAATCAAAAAAGGGCTAAAAGAGGTCAGACATATTTATTTATTTTTTCTAACTATAAGCCATACTTGTCCTTAAACTTAGTTAAAACATTAATATAGAATTTACTATTTAATACAAATTACATCCCCAAATTAAATTTAACCTATCAGAATGGTAACATACTTTTTTACAAAAATAAAAAATTATAAAATCATGATCTATTCTTTTATTTGAATACAAATACAGATTTAAATTGTTTAAAGCACTGTGTAAATTGATATATAATATTCTTGTGCTCAAAATATACCTATGGATATATTTATCTAAATTTTTAATTTATTAGCTTTTATTACTCTATAACACCCATAATGCAACTAACCCATGAAACTCCAGGATGTTATATGTAACCGAACTCAGTAACTTTTTTACTTTCTTCAACATATAAATAATTTTACATTTAAAAAATTATTCTAGACTACTAACTGCAAAAAATCATTTAATAGGAGCTCTGCTATTTAACTACCGTATTTTCTGGAACTAAACTACTTTTTTAGCAAATTGTTCTAATCTTTTTACCGTTAACTCTCCCTCCACTATAACCACAATAATCAACTTTGATTTAGATTCCAGGCTTTTATCCAATATTAAAACCTCCATCATTGATCCCAGCTCCTTCCATTGAACTACCTTTTGCTCTAACTAAAAATATAGCGCTAGGATGCTCTACTAAATGCTTGTTTAAATCAATCACATCTTCTATATAGTCATCGGCCGGAGATGGAAATCCAGCAGAGATATTAGACACAAAGATTGGTATTTTTTATCGATGAGCTATCTTCTAGAGTTTTTATATCTACTATTGCCATATTATATAATACTATTTTTAATAGAATCAATATCATTAACCAGTTGCTCATTTTTTTTGATGCAACCATCTAATTTATTCAAATAATATAAAATAGTGGAATGATCTCTATCTCCTATTTTTTCTCCTATAATCTTAAGGCTTTCTGTTGTCATTTCTTTAGCTAGATATGCTATAATCTGTCTTCCTATAACTAACTTCTGTGTTCTTTTTTTGATGCAATGTCAGATAATGATATTTTGTAATATTTTGCAACTGCATTTATTATAGATGGAATTGTAACCTTCTTTACATTGCTTTTTATATAACTCTGGATGTACTTACACATATTATCGCTTGTAGCCTTTTTTCCAGATATACTTAAGTAAGTTTTAAGATTGTTTAATCCTGCTTCTAATTCCCTAACACTTGTTGTGACTTTATCAGCAATCATCTTTAATATATTTTCTTCAAACCTAATATCATTACTTTTGTTATAATTACTCAATATCTTTAATCGTAATTCATAATCACATTGTTCAATATAAATAGTATTACTTGATCTAAGTACTGATTTTGTGCGCTCATCATTAAGCTCAAGCATATGACATGGCACACTAGATGCAATAACTATCTTTTTACCTGATTCAATAAGTGAATTAAGTATTAGCGCAAATTCCCTTTGTGTACTTTCTTTGCCACATATGAATTGTAAATCATCTATTAAAAAGATATCCACTTCTTTGATTTTATCTCTTAAACTAAAAAGACTGTTATTTTTAACAGCTCTGATAAAATTGTGCATAAATCTCTCTGCACTTAAATAACCAACTTTGCATTTACGAAAGCTCACAGGAGTATCTTTTTCATTCTCAGCATTCTCATTACAATTATTTACTTCATTCGCAATTGATTGCAATAAATGAGTCTTCCCCATCCCAACATGAGAATGGATATAAAATACATTGTTGTGATTATAATCTATATTTTGCAAGGCAATGTCTTTAGTAATTTTATATGCAACAATATTGGATTCTCCAGTTACATAATTATTAAAAGTAAATTTATAATTAGGCTTAGAAAATATATCATTTTCTAAATTTCTCTTTAGATCCGATCCATTACTTACTGAATTGTTATTTACTAATGAATCGCTGCTCAATGAACTGTTTTATTATCAATACCACTATCAACAGTAATTGAGATCATTTTTATACTATCATCAATATCAGCAACGCTTCTTTTAATAACTAAAAAATAATTCCTAATCAATGTTTCTCTTGTGAAACTATCTTTGACAGCAAAAATTAAAACATTATTTTTTATTTCTATAAACTTTGTATTATTTAATAAATTATTTAACTGAGTATTTTGCTGAGATTTTATTATTTTATCTAATATATTTTCCGATGCCACACTACTTTTTATACCCTTAGCTTGGTTAAGTTGGTCGTTAGATAAGGAAGATAAATTATAAGCTAGTTGCATAGTAATAAATATAAGTTGGTTGGGTTGCTAATTTTAGTGCGGACATTAATGTATACTTAGCTATAACATAGAGAAATAGCCCCCTTATAAGTAATTATTACTGCCGTTTTAATTATTACTAAACTACTCTTTTTTATTAATTCGTAAAGAAAAATAATTGCTTATTTTGCTAATAAAATAGTTGACTAACTTCAACCCCAGAAGTTCTTTTTGATATTAAATGTCAAGATGATTTATTATTTTTTAATGCTTAAATTTCATTTAAATTTTAAGTTATCAATAAAAGAGATATTATGTTCCTTACCTTGAGAAATGATAAATTCTTTTAAATTATCTACACAATTATTATATCCGTTATTTGTTACTCTTCCTGTGTGACTTGCATATTTTAAGTATAAAAGATATGTGCCTAATACATCCTGTTCACAGTAATTGCGTATATTATCTATTTTATTACTATTGTATAATTTCTCTACTTGTGAACCATCAACATCAACTTTACATGGAATGCCATAAATTGAAGCAACTTCATTCATTTTAACTCTAGTAGATGCATTATAATCTGTTAGTGCTTCTAGCAAATCACAATGCCAATCCATACTATATCTCTGAGTATAGTTATTCCATTTATCTCCTCTTTCATATAACCATTTTGCTGAAATATTATATTTCATAGCTCTATACTTCAATACTGGAAGATCAAAGCTCCTTCCGTTAAACGTTATTAATCTTGCATCAACTTTTTCTAAATAATCAAAAAACCCTTTTACTAATTCTTCTTCCTCACTATCAATACTTCCACCTGATTTTATATTGAATATCTTATACCGTTCTTTCCCCTCGTTATCTGCATAAATAGTTGCATCTAAATAACTTATTGCTACTACTTTATGGAAGGGAGGTTTTACAAAGTCACTTCCAGAGAAACTACTATCTATATGGTATTGCTTAATCTTCTCTGTTATTTCTGATTTACAAGCTTCTGAATTAAGCCCTAAGAAACTTCTAGATGATTCAACATCTATAACCGTTTCTATATCAAATGCAAATATTCTATCTTTTATATAACTCATCTAATTATACCTTTATATTTTGTCAGTGAGTAGCAATTTACTGCTATTAGATTCAGTTTTATTTTTCTCTTCTAATTTTCTATGACTACCATCGCATAGGGGTGGTAGCTGTGTATTTTTACAGGTGCAAAATGATACAAATCTATCAGATAAAGCCGTGTATATAAGTGGCTTTCTATTTTGTGCATCTTCTTTGTGGGAGCTGTCGCAAAATGGCTGTGACTTACTTAATCCACAACTGCACCAATAATATGTTTTTCCCTTATTAACAGCAATTCTTATAGCAGGGCTTGTAGGGTTACTCATTTTTATTACCTATTTTAATATTTAAACCTAGCTTCGACTTATGATTATTTGTATTCCCTGATTCAGGCTTACTATCCTGATTGTTGGATTTACTCTCTTTGCTGGTTTTATTATATTTCTTTTGCTCTAATTTTTTATGTTTTTTAAGTGCAATCTGTTTTTTTATTTCATCTTGTTTTTTTGCTAGTGATTCTACATCCTCTTTTGTTACAAGTCCTACCTCATTACCTTCTAAATCATATCTTGATGTGTTTTCAACATGTAAGGCTGCATATTGTTTTTGTTCAATATATAATTTTAAAAATTTCCTAATTACTGTTTTGCTAAATTCTAATTCAGTGTCATGAAAAATATCTTGATGTACACCTTTTTTTAATACAAAAACTTCATCTTTTATAAATAACTTCGGGTATTTTTTAGATAAGTAATCAAATACTTTATTGTAATCTTCAGGTGATAATAAATGCCAGTTTTTTGCTTCTTTTTTCATTTTTATTTTTTATTTTTATTAAATAATTTAGAGTAATCTCTGTCCTCGGCTAATCTTTTACCCATCTCCTTATATTTAATCTCATCTTCCTCAATGCTTTTGCTTAAATTCTCTCGCTGCTCATCAGTTAATTCTACTTCCCATGGACGGGTGTAGCTTTTTTTCACAAAATTGCTATCTTTCCCGTCAATATTTTTATCTTTGTCCTCAATCTCAGTTATTTCAGTGTTTATAAATTTACTTGGCATTTGCTAGCATTACTAGTTCTAAAAAGTAGCACAAAAGAAGTCCATACTAGAATAGCAGAATAAATAAGGCATAGGTTGCATCCCAAAATCCCATGATGAGAATGTGATATTGCTCCACTCATAACTCCAACGGAAACTAATAATAATTGCAAGCCAATGTGGTTTTTTCTCAAATAGCTATAAAACTTCTTAGTCTTAAATACTAGATTTGCCATTGATAAAATTACAATTATAAATAATGGAGCTACATGTAGATAATGCATAAAACTTTCTTTCATAATTTATTTACCATTAACAATAGCTTTAAACTCAGAACCCACAGAAAAGCTAACTCTTCTTTGTGCTGGTACTTTCGCCATTGTTCCTTTTGGTGTTCTTACTTCTGTTGCTTCTTTATTTTTTGCTTTGAAAGTTCCAAATCCTGTGAATCTTAATTCATCATTATCTTTCATTGCATGAGCTACGCATTTGATAACAGCTTCAAAGTTTTTATTAACCTCTGTTTTTGTTACACCAAGTTCCTTTGATAATTTTTCTATAAATTCAGTTTTGTTCATCTTGCTTCTCCTTTTGATTTTTTTATTAGATTAATTCTATGTTAGTAGCTGATTCCTTGCCTTGGCTAGAAGTAACCTCAAATTTAATTTTTGATTTTCATCTAAAGTATTAAGACTGGCAGCATTCAATGCCGATATATGTATAAATACATCTTTTGTTCCATCGTCTGGAGCTACAAACCCATAACCTTTGTCTGGATTAAACCACTTAACTGTTCCTGCTTTCTTCATTGTCGTATTTCTCCTAAATATATTAATTAACTTTTTTAAAAACATAAATGCCCTGCATTACAATATTAATCATTTCTTCTCACTCCCAATAACTGTAACAAAAAGACAAATAAATTGATAAAATCCATGTATAGCGCAAATGAACCATATATAGCAAGCTTTTATAGAAATTAAATAAGACTTTCATTTTAATAATACCTCATTTTGCAAATTGCTATACAAGTTACGCTCTTTGGATCTTGTCTATACATTGCATAACTCATCTATTTTCTGTCTATAGTTTTGGATGGAAGATATATTTCTAACAAGTTGTTTCGCCACTCTATCTCTCTTAATAATAGCGTCTATTTGTAATGTTACTGCAAAAAATTCCTTGTTAGCTTTTTCTAGTATTTCCTTTACATAACACGTAGCTTCCCGTCTTTTTTTATCTGGTATACTTCCATTTTTTTCAACCTCCTTTTTTAAACAAAAAAAATACTTTCTAATATCTTCTTTCATTTCTTTAATAAGTGTGAATTTACTCGCAAGATTCATATAGAGTTATAACGAGTTTTGAGTACTTTTATTGTCTTTATCTCTTTTATTTCTACGAATAAGCTTATTACAAAAATACAAAAATATCATTCCCACCACTATTGCAGTTGAAATTATAAATTCCACACTGTCCATATGCATTTCTGGAGCAAGTGCTTTAGTTGCTAAATCAAGTGCAGTACCAGCTGTATTGCTAGTAGTAGCTCTTAGTGCCTCTATAAACTCTATCTGATTCATATTATTTGCCAATGTATTGTGGTTCCAATATACCATATTGTCCTCATACAGACTAGAACTTTCTAAAATTACAATATCTTCATACTGACAATTACCTAAATGTAATCCACAGACAGTATTTTATAGTATCTTATGCCTTTGGGAGTATTAAATTCTAAAGATTCATTCACTTTCTTTCCTATCAATGCTTTGGATAAAGGCGATGTAATTGAAATCATACCCTTTGAAACATCAGCCTCGTATTCACTAACAATTTTGTAAGCAATTTCTTTCTCAGTATCTTCATCTAATAATCTTATTGATGCTCCATATTGCACCTGCTCCCCTCGCACTTGTGAAATATCGATAATCTCCGCTCTAGAAATCTTATCTTCTAATTCAGATATTTTAGCTTCTATGAATCCCTGCTTTTCTTTTGCAGCATGATATTCAGCATTTTCTGATAAATCTCCGTGCGCCCTCCTTCTGAGATAGATTTAATAATATTTGGCCTCTCAACAAATCTCAAATTATTAAGTTCTATTTCAAGCTTATTCATGCCTTCTTTTGATATCGGGAATCTCTCTACCATTTATTCACTCTACTGTATTTGATTAAACTAAATATGCCACTATACATCTCTTATAAATAGCTGGCACTACATGATATATATACTTTATATCATATTACCAGTAAGCCCAGTAATCTTTTCAAAGTCTAGCCCAAATTTAATAGTCTTTGTTTTTTTTAAAGAATATTTGCGTGATCTTCTTGCTTTTTTGATTTGCTCAATTTTATTTGTGCCAGCTTGATATGAATAACAAGGTTCAATAATCATATTCCCTAACTTATTATCTTTAGCACCATAGCATTTAATTATACTCCACTCATGAAACAAATTTTGTTGTAAGATAACAGTATAATATCGATCTTTGGACTCAAAATGATATCTGCGTCATTTCTCAGGCTGTATTTCAGGCAGAAGCAAAGTCACTTTTAAAAAATATTCATTTTAAAGTTCAAAAGAATAACAAGATAATGCAAGTAAGTAAAACTATCTACTCAAGCAAGAAAGGAGTGGCATGTCATTACAGTATAAGTAGGATTTATAGTTTGCTTAAAGTAAGTAACTAAGGACTTCGTCCCCGCGCAGTACAAGGGTGCTTCGCTACGCTCACAATTTGCAAAATATTTTCATTTTTTTCCTCTCCGAGCAAGCTCAGATTCACCCCCAACAAATAAATGAAAATTTTTCACAGATTGCCCTTTCCCCTTGCTACCCTATGCGTCGCCCGCATGACAGGAAGTATAACGACGAGGTCATACTTCTTCATTTAATTAAGGAGCTAAATTTAACCTCTAGTTTTGATTAACAATTTTTTAAGGAGACATTATGCAAAGATTATTAAAACAACCAACATTTAAAATAAATAATGAAGCTCAATTGATAAATGCTTTCATTAAATTAGTTCAAGCAGAAATTTATACCCTTGAATACAGGGTCAAGCATGAATCGCAAAATATTAGTGACAAAAAAGCTCTAAAATTAAGACAAAAACTAGTGTCTGAGTTTAAGAGAAAAGTTAATGCTTTATCACATCATTATTTAGAACAAAAGGCTAATTTCTATGCATACGAACTAATTAAAGAAGAAAAAAACATTAACCATCTTTCTTCTGAAGTATTAGAGCAAGAAAATCTTAACCAACAACTAATTTTTTAATAAGGAGTATCTTATGTCTATCAATACAAACAAAAAAATAAATACATCACCAGATTCTAATATCATTAAACAAGAAGTTTTAAGAGCCCTAAGTAAAATTATGTTCGGAGAAGGCAATGATTTGTACAAATCTTTAAAATCAACTGTAAGCTCGCTATTAGAGGGAGATATAGAAGCTGAAGATATAAACAGCTGTATAAATGACAATATAGAAGTTTATGAAGAAAATATTAGCAGCAAAATTGAAAACCTACTTACATGGTATGAGATAGAAATCAGTCATAGCCTGCTCAAAAACTTTCATCATGAGAGAGAAAGAAAAACTAAAATGGAATATCCACCTTCTTTAGAGCTTAAAGAAGAGGAAGTACCGTTTTAAAGACAACCAAATTATTTTAATTGTGAGAATTAATAAGAGGAGAGAGGCAAATCTTACCTCTTATTAACCACAAATCAATTGTAGGAGTAACTTATGAGAACAGAACAAAATTTACAAGTAATAAATGCAATAGCACAAAAAAACTTTAATCCAGAACTTCTAGAAAAGTATTCTGGGTTTGGGGGAATAGGTAGAGAGCTATCCGAATATTGCTATTACAAAAAGCTAAATGCTATTATACCAAAAGATGAAATCGCTAAAATCAAAGAAACAAGCAAAACAGCTTATTACACACCTGAATTACTAGTAAGGTTTATTTACAAAGCTTTAGAGAATATAGGCTTCAGAGGAGGTAATATACTAGAGCCAGCAGTAGGGAATGGAGCTTTCATTAAGCATATGCCAAAGGCAATGCGAGAAAACAGTAAAATACTAGCAATAGAACCTGAGCCAATCGCACACACAATAATGAAATCTCTATACCCAGATGTAAAAACCATAAACGAAAAATTTGAAGATGTGGAACTTAAGCCTAATTCTTTTGACTTGGTTGTGGGAAATCCACCCTATGGTAGCTGGTTAATTGAGGACAAAAGCAACCCTGACTTATCAAAGCATGCTATTCACCACTATTTCTCATCCAGAGGAGTAAGGCTTCTTAAACAGAATGGGATTCTTGCCTTTGTTATTAATGCGTACTTTATGGACAATATTTTTGACCATGTAAGGGATATTATAACTAAAGAGGGGGAAGTTTGCTTGGAGCTTATAGGTTGCCAGATAATGTATTTCAAAATGCAAAAGTAACTACAGATATTATATTTATTACAAAAAATAAATTATCCACTAAATGGCAAAAAACCAAACCTATTACTATTGCTAATCAAACCAAGCAAATTAATGAATATTTTATTAACAATCCACAAAACATATTAGGTAGGCTTAATATAATCCCAATCTATGAAAGAACAGGTCTTGTTTGTCAGGAAGATGGCAACTTAATACAAAAGTTAAAATCAAAGCTAGAGGAATTACCAAAAAACTTACTACAGACTCACAATATAAAGCATTTTTTACCTAACCTCATTAACAAAAGCTGGCTATCAATTTTAGAAAAATCTAATAACAGATTAGGCTTCCAAGATAATCATATTATCAAATCATCTACTCCAAATATACAAATCAATTTTATAGAAACTTGCTACAATAATAATCCATTAAGTGAGGAAGAAAAATACTACGAAATTAATATTTTTATACCTACTAAATTATCAATATTAAATCACAGATTTGCAGTTGAAATAATCATTGATAAGTTTTTGCAAAACTTTATAGACAAAAAATTTCAATACAAAATTTTCTATAATTACAAAAGCTGCAACTAAATTATCCGAAACTAAATTTAAATAAAGAGTGGGTTTAATTTTAACCCACTCTTTTTTCACCAACGATAATTCAAATAATCTACTACTTTATTGTTCAATTATTTATTACAAATAATTCATGTAAACTTTTATTAAGAACTGATTTTAATTCATTTTGCTTTGATAAAATTTCATCTTTAATTTTCAACTTTTCTTTTTTTAACTTTTTAAATTTCACATCATCAACCTTTAAATCTTTTTCTAATTTTTCGATAGATTTTCTTAAATTAAAATCTTTACTCATCAATGACTCAATTTCTTTTTTTAAATTCTCTATAATTTTTTTACTCATAACAACATGATTTGGTTTTCTAAATTATATTTAGATGCTAATCTAAAAAAGGATGTGTGTAACCAAAAAATATAAACAATTTTAAACAACTAATGCTAAAAACTTAATATTTGCACTTATCAAATCAAAGGATCTTTATGTTCAATCGCCACAGTGGCTTTCGTAAAAAATAGGCTTCCAAGGATTATAGGTTAATGCAGAATTAAATTAAATAAATTAACGGCAGAGCCCAGAAAGGGGAAAAATCCAAGAGTATTTTTCAGTCACACCAATCGCACCTTCGGTGCATTCCTCTCAATAACCCAGTTTATGAGCTTCATAAGGTGGATATAAATTGTAATACAAATTAAAATTTTTGTATTACAGAGTAAGTTAGCTAACTTGTAAAGCCCTTTTTACGGCTTTCATGCCCGTATTACAACATAATACAAAGGGCTTTTTTTATAAATTTTCGTTCTAAAAAAATATACTTACTCACTGTATGCCTCATTTAATGCTGTAATACATGTTGTATTATAACATGATTGTCATTTTATACCATTCTATGCACTATCTACTAATCTGAAAATCATTAGCTTTATGTATTTGCTGTATCTGTTGAATTTGTTGCACTTGCTTTTGCTGCTTATTATTCAATTCTATTGCGCTCATATCCTTTCCACTATTTGATATTAAATAACCCTGTAATTTTTCTTTCTCTTGTACTACAGCTGTAAAACTTTCTTTATGCCTTGATAATATTACTGTCCATAATTTTTGATTAGATAGTATTTTATTATCTCCTATTGCTGCTATTGACTTCTCATATGTTTTTCCTTGCGCTGAATGTATTGTTAAACAATATCCATAATCTATATGTTTTAATTCTTCTTTATTTACTGTTTTTATTTCTCCTTCTTCAGTTTTAAATTTTACTGAATCATTATTTATTTTTTCTATTATTGCTGTTTCAGAATTCACTAATTTCTCTTTGCTATTATTTTTTGTGAATCTTATTTTTAACCCCTCTTGTAATTTTAAATCTATCTTTTCATATACTTCTAATTTGTCATCATATTTTGTTTGTGCTCTGAATTTAAAAACATGTCTTTTGTTATTTTTTTCTACTGTAATATTATTGCTTAATTTATTAATTCCTATAACTTTATAATATTCATTTTGCTTAATGCCATTTGAATAACTTTTAAAGAATTTTACAACATCATCTTTTTTATACATCATTGCAAAATTATAATCAGCTAGACTAAAATCTTTTTGTCTTAATCCTGAAAAATTTTCTACTCTTCCTTTAAGCACTTTTTCCTTTCTTAATTCAACTCGTATTTTATCATTTATTTTATCTCTTACTTTTTTTGTTGGTGACATTAATAATGTGCTCTCTCTATCCTTAAGATTTTGCTCCATATATTTTGTTACAGTTGCGAGAACTATTTTTTCAGAATGTTGCTCTATATTTTTATTATGAATATCAAATGTTTTTTTAATATTACCTTTTGATGATTCAACCACAGCCTCCCTATGAGATTCTTTTTGTTGTCTTATTACTTGATCCAGCTTTGCGTATGGAATTACTTTGATTAGTTGCTCAAAATCCTTCCCTGCTTCAACTGCTCCTAGCTGCTTCTGATCTCCTACCAAAACTAATTTAAAACCTAGCCTCTCTCTCAATTGAAATAATTCATGCATCTTTTTTGTTGATATTAATGATGCTTCATCAACAAATATTACTGATTTACTGTAACTCCTTTTTACTGCTTTTAGTGTTTGAGCTTTACCTCTTCCTTCTATGTAACCTTTGTATTTATATATAAATGAATGAAGAGTTGATGATTCTACTTTTGCTGATTCCTGCAATGTTTTTGCAGCAGATGCAGTTGGTGCAGCTCCACTAAATTTATCTCCAAATCCTAATAAACTAATTATTTTTCTTCCACTAATATCACGTACAGCATTTAAAATTATTGACTTTCCCACCCCAGCAAGTCCATCTACCGCTATTATTTTATCTTTTGATGTTAAAATATATTTCAGACCATTTTTCTGGCTATCATTAAGACCCATGAATTTATTATTAAGTGAGGCTTGCCTATCCTCAAATTTTTTACATTCTTTTTTAAAAGAGCTTTCTTTTAAAAGTGGTTTGCAGCTATTTAATGATTTTTTAGCAATTTTTAAAATCTCCTTTTCTTTTTGAAGCAAAGCTAAGGTAGTATATTTATCATTGTGCTTTATTAGCTCTCCCTTATCTACAAGCTTGGTTACAGCTTCTTCAAGCTTAGTAATAGTTGCATCTCCTATAGTGTACTTTATTATTGATTTTACTAATTCATTATGACCAAATACTGATTTTTTAGATGATGCATCTAGCACACAGAGCTTTGCTATATCTAAAATTGGTAATTTAGATTTCTCATTATTTTTTACTTCTTCATCTCCCTTCTCCTCTTGCACTACCTCTATCCCTTCATTCACCGCTTCTTTTTTTAATACTCCACTTTGAACCTTTTCCCAAGTTTTGATAAGATCGGCTTTTTCAACCTTTCTCTTTGCTTCTCTTGAGTTTATGACAATTTTATCCCTTCCCTGTTTTGTTGTAACTCCATACTTTTCGCATAATTCTTCTATCTCTTGCCTTCTAGTTGAAAATGCTTTAATTAATCCATCTGATATATGCGCAAATTCAAATGAACTACTGCCATCTGATAAAATTGTAGCTCTTAGTTTTTCACCATTTTGCTTTAAATCATAAGCAAGTTCATTTCTAAATACTTGTCCTAGCAATTTGATAGTGCCGTCCCTATTAATTATTTTATCAACATTAATACTTCTCATTTTGCCATCTTCACATATAGCCATATTTGCTAAAAATGAATGTATATGTTCTTGTGGCTCAAGTTTTCTGTTGGTACTATGTGCGAATAATGCATATGCAAGCTTATCTACGTTTTCCTTCTCAATTCCTGCCTTTCCTTTTCTCACTTGTATTAATCCACGCTTTGCAGCATAATCAAGAGTTCTTTTTGCAGCGTTTTGCATAATCTGCTTTAGCTCAGCCTGTCTTTTTGGATCGGAGCGTAAATTAACCTCTATAGAAAAGCTCTTTGGTGCTGAAAAAGTTAAATCATATCCAGGTCTATGCTCCCATTTACCTTTATGCATACGACCTAA
Source organism: Eutreptiella sp. 'Long Island Sound 2002' (assembly GCA_964036045.1). NCBI lineage: Eukaryota > Euglenozoa > Euglenophyceae > Eutreptiales > Eutreptiaceae > Eutreptiella > Eutreptiella sp. 'Long Island Sound 2002'. Next base: position 14,026 of record CAXIWF010002034.1, on the reverse strand, counting down.
AGGATTATCCTCATTAATTCTTCCCTCAAGCACAGCTTTAAACCTTGGGTCTGTGGCTGCATTAAATTCTCCTGTCAGACCCAATTCTTCTGCACCCTTCCCGTACCACTCTCCTGTTCCCTCGCTTCCGTAATAATCGCCGTGACTATAGTACTTCCCAGCTACACCTGATGATTCAAACCCCTTTACTGTTAGCATTATTTCTTAATTTTAGTTTCTTTTAATGCCCTGTATCTTTTCAATATTCTTCAATTCTTAATGCTCTTGCTAATATATAGGAGGGCTCTTTATACATTTCTTTCACTTCCTCAATAAGAATTTTACTTTCATTAAATTTGTTAACCATTGATCGCAACAATTTTTTTTCCTGAATTAACTTATATTTTAAATCAAAAATATCTTCATGCTTATAACTCATTTTGCTTCTATCAATCACTTGCTCCTTGTCTATCTTATGATATTCATCGAGTGTTTGGATGACATCTGTTTTGTCTAAATACTTCTCTATTGGAAGATTAGTAATTGATAAAAACTCTTGCATTTCCTTATAAAGTATCTCGTAATCTTTTTTTATAAAGCGCACTCCTAATTTAGATATTACTTCTATTACCCCAAGAAACACCCAAAATGCAGTAAATAGACTTCCTAGCAAAAAAGCAAATCCTATAATATTTGAAAAGAAAGGCTCATTATATAGATAATCTTTCCATAAATACACCATACAAACCAGAACTATGATTCCTATTCCACAGAAAACTTGCTTTGAGTATCTGTGCCCTAAATTGGCTTCAGTCTCTTTATGTATTTCTTTTATTTCAGGATAATATACTTCTATATTAAAAAATTTTTTCATTTCTAACTCGGTAGTCATCAATTGTTTTTTCAACTCCTCCTCATTCACATCTTTAATTATAAAGCCACGGCTATCTAAATTTATTTTAGATTCTGATAATTTTAAATCATTTGTAGATTTTCCTCCACCCGTGCCCTTAAAATCAAAGCCTAGATTTTTGTACAATTTATCTCTTCTTAATCTATTTTCTTCACTATATTCGTCAGTATTAGATAAAAATAATCCTCTTATTACAGCCTTAGGATATTCTTGCTTTGCGAAATAAATTAAATTATTTAATATGATTGTACCTATTCCTAGGCTTTTTCGTTTTATTATTAAATCTACTGAAATTTCATCAAAATGCTTATTGCCTAAATAAGCTATATTATCTTGCTTATCTATTATTAAAGAATAATTATTATACAATCCATCAGTGCAATCTAAATCTGGGGTAATCTCGCAATATTTTATTAGAAATGAAACAAGATTTCCCCTTATTTGACCATGATAATCTTTTGTTATTCTTTCTTTTCTTTCTGCTAAAAAAAGAAACTTATAACCCCCTTTAATTAGATATACAGGTCTACTGAGTTTTATTAATGGATACTCTAGTTTATCGCTATATCTTTGACCATTGTTTTCTGCTACTACTTCATAATTCATTGTCAAGACCTCCTAAATATATATTATTACTTTTTTGTTTCACTTCTTCTCCATCCTTTATAGCATTTAAATTTTTTTGATCCGAACTAGATTTTTTATCAACCGTCTTCTTATTAAATTCTTTTTCTACTTTTATTCTATACTTTTCTTGCTCCTCCCTCTCTTGTACTAATAAGCCAGACAGCTTTTTGTTTTCTATGTAGGATTCAGAAATATCATCTAAGCGTGGCTTCTTTGCTGTAAATTTAGCCGGATTATATCCTGATAGTTTAATATAACCCTCACCAGTCTTAAGCGTTTGGAATTCACTATCAAGAACAGCTGCTTTCATTCTTTTTATCTTTGATGCACTTTGTCCATCCCTCATCTCATGCGCTCCATATGAGAAGCTCTCTGTCCACTCCTCTACTTCTCCAGAGCCTGCATTATTAGAACACCATCTTGCCGTTTCTGCCCCCTCTACACTCATGAATAATTTGGTGCGGCAGTTATTTGTTATTGTTTCTGCTCTTTCCCTTGAATATATCTTTGCAAGTGTTGTAATGTCCTGCGCTCCAAGTACAAAGCACCCCCCATATGATCTTGCTGTTGTTAATCCATCTATTAAATTTGGTATTGCTGTATCAAAATATCCTAGCTCATCCAATATAAACCATATCTTTGGTCTACTACTGCTATTTTCCATTGATCTCATCGCATTTATTGCTATATCAACCTGTGCTGTGATTATTGGATTTAAGTCTCTCTTAGCCTCTGCTCTAGATGATAGAAATAAAAACCCGTGCTGTTTATGCTCTTTATTCCATGTATCACCTAATATCCAGTCTCTTATCGAAAAGCAGCTTTCATTACTCTTGTATAACTTGAGCGGTCTTAAATATGAACTCATAATCATCATTACTGATAATGCTGCTTTCTCTATCTCAGTATTTATAATCTTCCCAGCAGATGTTTTTTTCAATATCTTCGCTAAGTCTTCTATGTCCGTTTTTAAGATTTTATCTGTAAATTCTGCAAGTGATAAATTTGCACTCACATAACTATTTGCCATTTCTACAAACACTGCTCTTGCTGCTTCTGTCCATGTAGGGTCTTTTGAGTCCGCTGGAATTAATGCCTTTGCAATTGTAGCAAATCCTGTAAGTGCCGTTGTTTCATTAAAGATTGACCAGTTCCTGCCTCTCTTATCCAATGGATTTAATATTATATCTGTGCGCATATCTTCTCTATAAGCTTTTGATATATAATCTCCTTTCACATCTACTATTATAGCTTTTTCTCCCCTACTATGGATACCATATAATAATTCCCTAATCAAGGTTGTCTTGCCTGAGCCAGTAGAACCAACTACCATAGTATGAGATTGCTCCCCAGATGTAAATGAACTTGCACCTCCTGTTATTGGATAAGGCATATCTACTATCTTATGCGGTATATAAGGAATGTTTTTATTATTTTTTTCTACCTTCTTTTTGATTGAATCAAATTCATCAAGAAATATACCTCTTATTGCCATACTTACAGTGCGGTTCTTTCCTATTCTGTAAAAATAAAATGCTGCTCCAATAAGTAGTAGCACTGACACTACCCCACCTGTTATTAAGCCCTTATACAATGTCTTTTGTACTTTTTGCTCTAGCCTCTTAAATACTGGGTTATTTTTTGCAAACTTTTTCTTTTGCTCATGCTTATACCCATACTCAGAATAATATGTAACTACAGCTTTATCAAAAAATGCCACATCTTTTTTTATATATCCAGGTACATTCTTCCAATCATAATAACCTATATCATTATAAAATGTATAAACAACTCCGCATAACATTATTGCTAAAATACAGCGCATCAGTATCTTCCATACCTGATAATTCATTCTAAATGAATGCGTTATTAGTTGCCCGCCTCTTACAAAATTACTCATAGCTTATTACCTATTTTTTTGGTTTTATAACTTCATAGCCAAACATCTTTAAATTTTCTTTGGCATTTTCTTTGCATCCTTTCATTACTTTCGCAGACTCTTCTAAATTGATATTTGCTATATGATGTATTAAATAAATAATAGATGCTTCAATTGTTTTATTACTAACAGCCATCAAAGTTTCATGCAATGCTCCAGAAGGGCTGATACATTTCATTTTTTCACCGTTATAAATATCTGCATTATCCTCAAATAGCTTTTTTCTTGCATAATCGCTTAATGTCATTGATCTAGCATCAGCATACTCCTTAAGTACTGATTTTTCTTCTTGCGTTATTCTTAATATTAAAGATGAATTGTCTTTTTCCATTGATTACCTCTAATTAATCTAATTTATTTTCCATAATTTCCATTTTCCAAATAGTATGCATATATTCCTGCATATGCATTTTTAGCCTGAGTGGCACTATTTCTTTGATGAAATACTTATCTTTTCTCAACTCACCCCATAATTCAGTGATCATAAATTCACATGGACAGTTATCAACTGATGACCAATCTTGTTCAAAAAATGCAAATATTAATTTCTCCCTATCTGTTACTAATTGCCACTTCTTTATAGATTTTATTCTATCAGCCAGTGAGTCCAATTTTTCTATCTCTTTTTCACTTAACCCCTTCTGTCCTTTTAACGCCAACTCCCCTATCTGGACCTTAATATCCTCTATCTCATTATGGTAGAGTTTTGCTTTTTTTATATGTGATCTTACTGTGTTTTCTATAAAATATTCACATTCCTCAAGTTTTTCTATCAACTTATATTGCTTGTCGCGGTACTTTTTTATTACTGATTGATTGTATTCTGTTTTAACCACTCCTTTTTTGTAAAATCCTGCTGTATCTACATAACTACTGTATTCCTCTTGTAACTCTAAATATGAGTCTTTTAAAGAATAAATGTTTTTCCTAGCTTCTACTTCCTCATCTTGTATTTTTTTAATTTCTTCCTCTTTCTTTAAAAGTACAGCTTCTTTCTGCTTTCTTTGATATCTTCTAGTATCTTTTTCATCAAATGCACCGATATCTACTCCTGCATTCTCCCAAAGCTCAATTATCGTATTAAATCTTCCCTTTTCATAATATATCTTTGCTGCAGTCAATAACCCAAATAATACAGCTAATATTATTAGCCATTTTTTAAAACTAAAGACAGTGCCTTTGGGTTTTTTCTGCTTTCTGTCACCTTTTTGAGCTGCATTAGATTTTAATCTAGTAAGCATTTTGATCGCTGTATTTATCGTTTTATCTTTATTCATTTTCAATATCCTCCACATCTTCTATATCTTTTGATAATTCTTTCTCAAGCTCTTCTATGCTTGGAAGTGTTGCTTTCAATTTATCAACAATTTTTTCAGGTAATTTATACTCAGATAATCCTATGGGCTTCTCTATATCTCTAAGCGAATATTCTGCTACTACTTTATTTTTAGACCTACACAATATTAAACCAATTGAAGGGTTATCATCCTTATGCTTTAGTTTGTCATCTATGACTGATAAATAAAAATTAAGCTTCCCAGAATATTCTGGCTTGAAGGCTGTATTTTTTAATTCTATCACAAAATAACAGCGAAGCTTCAAATTGTAGAACAACATATCAATGAAAAAATCTTGACCCCCAACCTCTAGATGGTACTGATTACCTACAAATGCAAAGCCCTCGCCTAACTCAAGCAAAAACTTTTGCATATGTGATATTAAACCTTTTTCAATTTCTCTTTCATGAGCATCTTTGCCTAAGCTTAAAAAATCAAAGCAATATGGGTCTTTCATTAACCCTATTGCAAGATCAGATTGTAGATTAGGTAATCTTTTATCAAAATTTGTAACTGCTCCATTTTGCCTCTTATAGAGATTGCTCTCTATTTGCATTATCATTATGTTTCTAGACCACCCATACTGTATGGTTTCTTTTATGTAAAACTCTCGCTCTTTTTTGTCCGACATTCGTTCTAACAAAACTACATTGTGACCCCAAGGCAATTGTGCAACAAGCTGTTGCACTATTTGCTGATCTTGATATTCTGCAGCAAATTTACGCATATATTTTAAATTTCTAGAGCTAAACCCTTTCATTTCTGGAAATGCAGAACGTAAATCTTTAGAGAGCTGCTCTATTACTTTTGCACCCCAACCATGAACTTTTTGAGATTTAAGTATTTGTTGACCTATATGATGATACAACAGTACCAGCTCCTTATTGACGCTTAAAGTTACTCTATATCTTGATTCTGCTACTCTCTTTTTTAAATCAGCTACTAATGTGCCGTAATTTTGGTCTAGTTTATAGTTTTCATTCATTTTCGTTTACTCCAAAGTCTTTGTATGATTCTAAAAATTTAATAAGTGTTTTTCCTACTGCATAGTCATCTAGGTGGTAGTATTTATGCGGTTTATAACTGCTATACCTATCATCCTCTCTACTCTCTTCTTTACAGTACCTTTCTCTCTCTTTCAAAGTTTTCCTATCAGCATGTAACTCATACTGCTCATATAAGCATACATTAAAAATAGATTTCCTTAAAATTTCCCTTGCTTCATTTTTACTTATTTTCTTCTGCGCACTTAATATCTCAAATATAAATTCTTTATAAGGAAGGAGTGCTTCAGCTGCATTTTCAGTAGCATATCTCGTAAGCCTTATTTCATCATCCTCTTCTATTTCTGTGAAATATATAGATGATATATTGTTGTGGAGCACAGTTATTTTATTTACCCTTTCTCTTTCATCGCTAATTAAAAATGCATTTCCCAGCTCTTTCTTTAATTGATTTATATAATTTAATTTTTCTTTTACATGTCCCCTTCCAAAATATATTTTGGATACGTGGTTATAAAAAGTATCGCATTGGGGGTTAGTATACCTACCGCTACCTCCTTCAAATTGGTTGCATTCTGTAAAAAACCTTACGGCATTACTACTAAACATAAAGCCTATTTGCTCAAATGCGTATACTACAGCCTTTCTATATCTTTCGTTTTGAATAAAATCAGTTTCTATAATCCCCTCATCTCTTAAAGTATTTTTTACTTTTTCTAATTTCTGCTCCTCTTTTTTAAATGTATTTAAATATTGACTCCTTATATTCTTATATTCTATATCGCCCACTCTCTTTGCTTCCCAAATATTTTCATTTTTCATCATTTTACTCTTATATTTATATTGACTCATTCCATCACCTAGCTCATCAAATATTTTCCTAGCTTCATCTATTTTACTTGTTACATAACTCTTATGTTTTGCTCCAACAGTATCTATTTTTTCTTTATGCTGTGTTATTACCTTCATTGTATCATTATAAAAAAATGACCTGATTAGGCCTGGAAAAATCATTAGTCCGAACAACAAAAAAAGAATTACAGTTAATATTTTTTTAGCTCTATTTGACATTACTATTCATCCTCACTTTTTTTATTTTTTTCACCGCTCTTATCTAAATCAACATTTTGTTTCAGCACACCTTCTTTAGAAGTCGCATTATTAGAACTCTGCTTTGGCAAATTTGGCACAGTCTTATCCTTATTTTCCGCACTATCTAAACTCACAATGTTTTGCCCTTCCTCTTTAATATTAGTATTCATATTTTTATTTGAATTAGATGAGCTATTTTTACTTAATTGAGAGTTGTTATCTTGATTTACTATCTCATCGCTCTGTTTACTAGTACTTAAAGTAGACTGCTTGGTTTGAGCTTGGTTATTGCTTGTTACATTTTGCGGATTAGCTTTTTGATTTTCATCATCAATATTTTGTATCTTTAAATCCTCACCACTTATATTAATTGTAGGCTTATCTATTTTGCTATATTCTTGCTTTTTTTTTGGTTGACCAGTTACAGAAAAGTATGTGTTTTTTACTGCAGTAATATTATTGTTCACATTATCTCTTACATCCTGAAGTATACTTCCACCTATGTTTTTCTTGACCCCCTTATTAATATTATTCTTAGATTTTGTGTCCAATTCAGTCTGCTTGCCACTAACAACATCTTTCTTTTCACCCAGCTGATTGCTTATTAAGCTTTGTTGCTTTTTTACAGTGCTTTTTTCATCCAAGCCGCCTTGCCCTACTACATTATGAATATCAGCTACAAATGCATTAGGAGCTTGATCTTGATATTTCGATTTAAACACCGTACTCTCATTATCGTTTTTACTGTTATTGCTACCACCTACTTTACTCTCATTTGAATCGGCATTTGCATTTGTAGAACTTTGCTCTACTATGTTGGTATCACCTTTATTATCGGGATTATTTGGTACTACATTGTTTTGAGATGAGCTGTTATTAGTTTCTGGTTGTTGGTTATTATCATCACCTTTTTTAGGGACTATTGGTTGTAATTCTTCATCTTTGCGAATTACCTCCTTATTTAGCTTCTTTATATCATCAATATTACCTACCTTAACCTTGCTAACATTATTCTCATAACTCTTATCAGTATTATCTTGGTTAATGCCAGCATTCAACTTCTCATTCACCACATTACTAATACTTGCTCCACTTCCACCTTGACCTTTAGGAGTAGCACCAAATCCTGAACCAAAAATGACTGGCCCATAAACGCTGAGTCAGGTTCATCACTATGCTCCTTTGATTTATATGTAGGTGAGTTAATAGGGCTGTTAAGACCGTTATCTTGTATAAATCTATTTGCAAGTGAGGATAATGTGCCAGCATCTCCCTTTTTAAATATTTCTTCCGCCTCTGTGTTGCCCTTCTTATACTTAACCCATTCCATGAACTTAGGCGTTAGATTCTCATTAATCCTTTGTGATTGTTCAGCATATTCATTTCTTTGCTGTGTATAACTATCATATCTCTGCTCTGCTTCTTGATATGATTTACTAGCATTTTGTGATTTAACAAAATCATTTTTAAGTGAATCATGGAAATCCTGATTTTGCGAGGAATGATCTTTTGTACTGTTACTTTTTAGATATGACTGCATAGCACCTAAACTATCGCTATATTCCTTAGAATTACTTGAAGATAACATGTGGTCGTATGCCTCTCTTAAATTACTAGTTTTACTGGCATCTGCACCTGCACTAAATCCACCTTTTGCCATAAGTACATCAAATTCTTTACCCATACTTGCTCCTAAACTCAACTTAATCGCATCATCCGTGGAATGTTATAGTTCTGAGAAGTCTGCTCTATTAATCTACTTGCATCTTGGAATGATTTTCTTTGTTCTGCACTTAAACTATCTTGGAAATCTTTATATTGACCGCTTCCCTTAGCAAAACTCTGATTGTATCCAAGTAATGTTGAATATGCATTTGATGTGCTTTCTAAATAATCACTGCTGCTTCTTGTCATATCACTTTGCGAATTACTTATACTATTATCTAGCTTCCTTCCTACATGAGACCCCCATTCTATAGATACAAGTCCTCCTGCATTATTTATCGCAGGACTCATATCCATTGCACTAGTTCCATCTGCAAATTCACTAACTCTTGCTCCTGACATGCTGTTATAGGATTTCATACCAGTAAAATGCTCATAGTTATCATTATGCTTATTGGCTGATAAATTATTATAACTATGATTGTCCATATTCATATTACCTGTACTGTAATTACCTCTTACTGTATCAGATGCAATCCTCGCTGCTTCTTGCTGTTGCGCTCCAAACATTGATGTAGATAACGATCCAAGTGATGATAATCCCATCTTAAGCACAAGTCCTGCTATAAATGGTGTGAAGAATATCATATATCCTGATAATGCCGCTATCTCATGATTCATCGATTTAATCTTTGTGAAATTATTCCATGTTATACTACTTACATCCGCTCCCATCGATTGATACTGTGACGAAAAAACCACAAATAATATCGCATATATTGGCATCCATAACTGCAAATATACGAATGATATAAAATAATTTTTAAGTATCGGATAACTCCCAGGCATTAGCAATAATATTGCCGCTATCGGGAACAGCCCGTATATCAATAACTCAAATAATGCTCTTAAATATACTATAGATTTAGAAGCCATATTGCCATTGATATGTAATATCTTTCTCCAGTTCTGTCTGCTACTACATTTGCAAATGCCGTCTCAACTGTATCCTTAAAACTATTTACAGCTACAGCTTGTTTTATTATGTCACTTGCATTTTGAGAACTTCCTAAAAATGATGAATATGCACCAGTTAATGAGTTCCTAAATGCCTGATCATAATTAACTGGCGAGCTCTTTGGGAAAAAATTGGCAAAAAACCCACTAGCCATTTTTGGTATCCTTTTTTCTGTTTCCTTAGTTACCGCATCCCTCAGTATCTTCGCTACTTTATTACATGATATCAGCCCATACTCTGGCTTATGCTCCGTACTATTTATTGCCTCTAACGATTTACTATAATACATGCGCCTAGCATGTGCAGTACGATCTGCTAAAAACTTCAGTAAGTCATCTGTTTCTTTTAATTCTTGCACTGTGTATCCATTCTTCCTAATTTTCCCAGCCTGAACATCTTGCAGCAAACATTCCATTGTAAACACTCTAAATGTCGCTTTTATATTTGCATCTTCTGACCTCATTTCCATTGTATCTTCTATTATCTTTGACCCAAACAACATATTCCTTCCTTTGTTTGCAGAAAATGTCCCACTAAATGCATCTTCAAATTCTTCCATTAAAAAATTACCTGCTTTTGATGTATATGATGCCATAAATGCAAGTCCTATTGGCACATTCGCCACTTTTCTCACCGCTGGAGTAAATCCATAACTATCAGGCAATTTATCATGTATGTATACATTGGCTGTTGGTACCACTAATATACCAGTAACCGCCAATACCTGTATAAACCATATTGCAACCGATTTAAAATCTGGTGCAAACAAATATTTGATTATGACTATTAATAAGCTAATAACTGTTACTTGCTTCATTAAGCTAGTAAATCCACCACCAAATAATAATCTTATTGCATTTAAACAATGTTCTAAAAAATTACCTGTTCCTATTGTATATACATCAAAATCCATTTTACAGACCCCCTATTAATTTACTTGTTTCTTCTTTCATTGCTTTATTCATATGCTCGCTTCTACTCACCAACATTACCTGCAGCTTATGTCTATTGTTATCCTTTATTTGGTGATTATTTAACATATCCCTAGTCCTAAGTAAGCTCTCCTTATATTGATTTAACTCAGATGCTGCTCCTATCGTGTAATTATTTGCCGCTTCTATTGATTCGTTTATTAATTCTGTTAAATAATGATAAAGAATATTCCATGCCGTTATCTCAACTAGAATTCCTGCTTCAGCATCTGGATGCCCAGCTGTTTTACGCCAAAAACCATCGTACATCATGAATACTGGCAATGACGCTTTTGCTAAAAAACTCTGTGATTCACTATCTAAATCCTTATCTTCTTCAAGTGCATTTCCAAATCTTTTAAAATACTGCGCCACTTTATACTCAAATCCATCTTCAGGACTCAGTTTATGTTTAGCTTCTTTGACTTTTAAACATTTCTCATTATCATCACATCCCAACATATCCATATCTTGATTACCCTTAAGCAATGCTTCTAATAATTCAGGGTTTACTATTCTTGGTGCTATATACTGTATAACTGGCTCTCCGTCCTTATTCTTTTTATTTTCATGTATGATAACAGTGCCACTTAATGTCATCATCAGCTTTTTGGTTTTAGTATCAGCTCCCAACTTCTGGAGTGAGTCCCACGCTAGATTTACATTTACTAACCTCTTCTCAGGGTTATTCTTTGCTATCTCCTCTATCTTATCACCCGATCCCTTGGGCATTTTCTTATATACCGATGATAAATCTGTTTTGTCTCCCTTGCTTGACATTTCATGATCTACTATTTGCCTTTGCTTGCCGCTAAAATGTTCCGTAACCTTATCTTTTGCAAAATTTGCTATTGTCATTCCTGTATTACATTCATCATTTAAAAATCCACCCATCTCTTGTATTTTACTAAATACTTCCTGTAATGTCTCACTAAGTACTGGTGATACCGATGATAATCCTAAATATACAAATCCCAACCCTGCTGATTGTATTATTGTTTGAGCCTTATTTTTTAAATCTTCTGATGATTATGACTAAGACCCCCTAAATTTATCACCGATGGACCTACACATGGGCTCTTAATCGATATCTCTGGATGATTTACACTTATTATAGGTCTGTGCTTCTGTGTATTTGTTAAATACACATTCCCAAGTGTTACATGACCTCCACTTTGCGTCCTATATATACTTGTTCCTGTTGAGACACTCTTACCTCCTAAGCTATTCCATAAACTTGATGCTCCTTTAAATGCATCTGCTCTTGCTTCATTACTTTGCATTATCCCAAATAATAGCGATATCGATATAATTATTAGTAATTTTTCATGTATTTTCATACTCTTTGTCATATTGATTATTTCCTTTCCTTTATTAATTTCCCTAATTTTTCTTCCATTTCTTCTACTGCGTAATACCGTTACTTAGGAATATTTTCTCTTTCTTCTTTGTATCTAATGCCACTATCGTTGGATATTTTACTATAACCTCCTCCTTAGCTACCTCACTATCACTGATGTTTTCATCAAAACCCTCAAAATGCTCTTCTGTTACACTAATCCCTAAATTACTATATCCCCACTTCTCCTTCATTCTAAGTATTTTAGGTAATTGCGCCTGACAGCCTGCACAACTTGGGTTATATATCATAACTAGTATATATCTTTTACTTCCCTCTCTTAAATAACTTTCCAATTCTTCTTCTGCTATCGCCTGCTCTGTGTCATATTTAAAATTACTATGTGTCATTGCTAATTTTGGATTACTATCTACTGTTTTTGCGCTTTTTTTGCATATTTAACAGCTTTACTCGCAAATATTCCTTGTATTTTCATAGCCTTATCTATGTCTTTTTGCCTTCCATCCATTACCGCTCTTTTTGTGTGCAGGTCTTCTTAGACCTCAAGAAGTTCCGCTTTCTTCCTCTCCTGGTAAATTTGAATTCAATATATCTTCTATATCTGTATCTTTTTCTCTGGCATCATTTCTTTTACTCCTCACAATACCAATTCTTTCCAAGACCATATTTCTTGCAAACTTCAGGGTGAATTTAAATCCCCCTGAAATTGCCTTATGGCTAAATATAAAACTCATTATTAAAAATAATGATAATGTCAGACCAAATCTTAGTTTCATTTTCTGTCTATCCAATTTTCTATTGTAAGTCCGTCAATTCTTTCAAAATCCTTGCTGTTATTTGTCACCAATATCATTTTATTTACTTCGTTATTGCTGCAATACATATGTCCATATCTGCTATTAATTTTCCTTCTGCTTTTAAACTAGATTTAATGCGCCCATATTCTTTAGCTGCTAGATGATCAAAGTTTTTAATGCCGACATTTAGTAAAAAACTTCCTATGGTGCTTAAATTTGCTTTTACTTTTTGTGAATTAGCTGCTCCATAATATAATTCTGCTTGATTTATACTCGTGGTGTAAAATTCGCTACATCAAGAGTCGCCATTTTATTAACTACAGAATCAACTCCTTAAAAAATAGATGATTGTGTCACTGTCTAATATATACTTTCATTATAGATTTCCCTCCTTTTTATTAATTCTATCTTCTAATATAATCTTTTGCATTTCATCTGCATCGGATGCCATAATACTGCCTGCAAAATTTCATGATTTTACTTTGCTCTTTTGCCTTTCTTACAGCATATTCCTCAACTGCCTCCTCTATTATCTTAGTTTTTGATCTTCCGTATTTTGTAGATAGCATTTCATAAGATTTTTAACCTGTGGTTTAAATGCAAAATTTACTGTATTACGTTCTTTTTTAATCATATTATTACCTTGATATAGTTACTTATTACAAGACTAACATGCGTGCTTATTAATGTAAATACTTCTTGCTTTATTTTCGAAATTAATAATCTTGTTCTGATAATTAAAACTTCCTCCATTGAAGCCATAATATATTCTTGCTTATCCTATGATTTTTAACTCCACCATTATCTCCTTATAAAATCCCTTCAACCTTCTCTCCATCAATAATCTCACTGATCCTCTTCATTACTTATTTATTTCACTTTGAACCGTTCATAAGCCTCAGTTTCGCTTTTATTGCATTTTTATCAAATTTCTTTCCTTTGTATTCATCAGCCAACTTTCTTGCCTGCTCTTCAAATTTACCACTTTTCATATTTTCCTTCATTGCTTCCTCCGCACTTTCCTTAAATTCCGTTATCACCTCTCCCCACTCTATCTTAGTAAAATCTATCTTCTGTATTTCTTCTACCGTAAGCCCACTACAATCTGGATTCTTTGCTGTTCCAAAGCTCTTCCCTAACTGCGCCCTACCCTGCTCCTGTATTATTCTTGTAAGCTTGTTTTTAAAACAGCAATAACTTGTCACTACAATTAATCCCCACTTCTTTTTATATCTTCCTATCTTTACACAAAACCTCTGTTGTCTCTTTACTTTTAGATTAGCTGCCTTACCCCCACAAAATGCAGTAAGCATACCATCCATTC
>CAXIWF010002033.1:0-25440 GCA_964036045.1 Eutreptiella sp. 'Long Island Sound 2002' | reverse complement strand
GGGCGGGATCTATCGAATCCCGCCCTCGGATGAAAAAACTTAGAACTGGGCGATTCAAGCGGGAAGTGGGAGGTGCGCGAAAGGAGCAAGAATTGAGAAAAAGCCAGAGAAAAGAAGGGGGCGGGATTTGTGGAATCCCGCCCTGGGAAGAAAAAACTTAGAACTGGGCGACGACAGTGGATAGTGGGGGGCGCGGCATAGGAGCAAGAATTGGGGAAAAAGGCGTAGATAGCAAAGGAGCAGAATCAACCAAAAAAAGAACCAGAAGAAAGAAAACAAGACAAATCAGGGCCGGGATCCGAATCCCGCCCCAGGAAGAAAGAAGTGGTGAGTGGGGGGTGTCCGCGATAGGAGCAAGAATTGTGTAAAAGGCGCATAACGGGAAAGCCGGCATGGGCGCAGACCAGGCCCGGCTTTGCCGTTCTGGTCTTCACCCATAAAATGAATCCAGATCAGGGCCGGGATTGGGAAAATCCCGCCCTCGGATGAAAAAAGTGAGAACAGGGCCATGAAAGCCGAAAGTGGGCGATGGGAGCATTCAGTGGTCGGTGCGCGAGAGGAGCAAGAATTGAGAAAAAGGCGCAGAAAATGAATCCAGATCAGGGCCGGGATTGGGAAAATCCCGCCCTCGGATGAAAAAACTTAGAACAGGGCGATGAATGTGGATAGTGTATCACGAAGGTGGTGAGTTGGGTACTGTCATACTCCCTATGCGGGTCCTAGCGCCAAAGGCGCAAGGGGTTCACCCCGGCGCGCCCAAAAGCGCTTGGGGCTTTCCCCTAGCTTCTGGCTCCCAATTCTTTTCGGTAACGGAGGGCCGGGATTTCTCGAATCCCGGCCCAGGAAGAAGGAAGAAGGAGGAGGCTGGGAGTGGGCGATGAGAGTGGATAATGCTAAAGGCGGATGGGCGCAGACCAGCCCGCCTTTGGCGTTCTGGTCTTTACCCATAGTGGGGCGAGGCGAGAGGAGCAAGAATTGAGAAAGATGGCCTAGCGCCTTTGGCGCAAGGGGTTCACCCCGGCGCGCCCAAAGGCGCTTGGGGCTTTCCCCTAGAAAGCAAGGGGTGGGAGAAAAATCGTAGAAAGATGTCGTCAATTCTCAGGGGCGGGATTCGGATCCCGCCCCAGGAAGAAGAAAGAAGGAGGAGCCTGGAAGTGGGCGATGACAGTGGATAGTGCGAACCGGGCCATAACACCAAGGCGGGATGGGCGCAGACCAGCCCGCCTTTGGCGTTCTGGTCTTTACCCATAGGAGCAAGAATTGTGTCAAATGGCGTAGAGAACCAAGCAGCAGATGAGAGGAAAAAGGTCAGAGATAGCGCAAGGAGCAATTCCTGAGAAAAAGGGCGGAGAAAAGAAAGGAGCAGATGAGAGGAAAAAGGTCAGAGAAAGCAAGGGCTAGCGCCAGAGGCGCAAGGGGTTCGCCCCGGCGCGCCCAAAAGCGCTTGGGGTTTTCCCCTAGGAGAAGATTCGTAGAAAGATGTCGTCAATTCTCAGGGGCGGGATTCGGATCCCGCCCCAGGAAGAAGAAAGAAGGAGGAGCCTGGAAGTGGGCGATGACAGTGGATAATGCTAAAGGCGGATGGGCGCAGACCAGCCCGCCTTTGGCGTTCTGGTCTTTACCCATAGTGGGAGGGTGGCCATAACACCAAGGCGGGATGGGCGCAGACCAGCCCGCCTTTGGCGTTCTGGTCTTTACCCATAGGAGCAAGAATTGTGTAAAATGGCGGATAAAAGAAAGCAGCAGATGAGAGGAAAAAAGTCAGAGATAGCGCAAGGAGCAATGAGTGAGAAAAAAGGCGTAGAGAACCAAGCAGCAGAGAAGAGGAAAAAGGTCAGAGAGAGGCAGGTCTTGGAGAAAATTCGTAGAAAGATGTCGTAAAAAGCAAGGGGCGGGATTCGGATCCCGCCCCAGGAAGAAGAAAGAAGGAGGAGCCTGGAAGTGGGCGATGACAGTGGATACCGGGGCGGGGCGCAAGGAGCAATGAGTGAGAAAAAAGGCGGAGAAAACCAAGCAGCACATGAGAGGAAAAAGGTCAGATAGAGCGGAAGGAGCAATGAGTGAGAAAAAGGGCGGAGAAAAGAAAGGAGCAGATGAGAAGAAAAAGTCAGAGAAAGCAAGGGCTTGGAGAAGATTCGTAGAAAGATGTCGTCAAAAGCAGGGGGCGGGATCCGAATCCCGCCCCAGGAAGAAGAAAGAAGGAGGAGCCTGGAAGTGGGCGATGAGAGCATTCACTGGCGCCTCGCGAGAGGAGCAATTCCTGAGAAAAATGGCGGAGAAAAGAAAGGAGCAGATGAGAAGAAAAAGTCAGAGAAAGCAAGGGCTTGGAGAAGATTCGTAGAAAGATGTCGTCAAAAGCAGGGGGCGGGATCCGAATCCCGCCCCAGGAAGAAGAAAGAAGGAGGAGCCTGGAAGTGGGCGATGAGAGCATTCACTGGGGCCCGACCATAGGAGCAAGAATTGAGAAAAGGGGCGTAGAAAAGAAAGCAGCAGAGAAGAGGAAAAAAGTCAGAGAGAGGCCGGGCTAGCGCCAGAGGCGCAAGGGGTTCGCCCCGGCGCGCCTTTGGCGCTTGGGGTTTTCCCCTAGGAGAAAATCCGGAGAAAGATGTCGTAAAAAGCAAGGGGCGGGATTCGGATCCCGCCCCAGGAAGAAGATAGAATGAGGAGCCTGGAAGTGGGCGATGGGAGCATTCACTGCCAGCCACCCCTTAGGAGCAATGAGTGGGAAAGATGGCGTAGAAAAGAAAGCAGCAGATGAGAGGAAAAAGAAAGAGAATGGGAGAGCTAGCGCCAAAGGCGCAAGGGGTTCACCCCGGCGCGCCCAAAAGCGCTTGGGGTTTTCCCCTAGGGGAAAATGCGGAGAAAGATGGGGTAGATAGCAAGGGGCGGGATATCTCGAATCCTTCCGCCCTACCGCCTGCGGCGGCATGGGCGCAGCCCGAGCCCGCCGTTGGCGGTCTGGGGCTTTACGGGAGAACCCGCACCGCCTGCGGGGCCGGGTGAACCCGTGCCGCCGCAGGCGGTACCCATAGGAAGACGGGCTCGCCAAATGGCGGGCCCTCAAAACTAGCGCCAAAGGCGCAAGGGGTTCACCCCGGCGCGCCCAAAAGCGCTTGGGGTTCTCCCCTAGGAGCCTGGAACTGGGCGATGACAGTGGATAATGCTAAAGGCGGATGGGCGCAGACCAGCCCGCCTTTGGCGTTCTGGTCTTTACCCATAGTGTGGGCCCAGCCTCAGGAGCAAGAATTGGGGAAGATGGCCTAGCGCCTTTGGCGCAAGGGGTTCACCCCGGCGCGCCCAAAGGCGCTTGGGGCTTTCCCCTAGAAGACAAGGGGGCGGGATTTGTGGAATCCTTCCGCCCTACCGCCTGCGGCGGCATGGGCGCAGCCCGAGCCCGCCGTTGGCGGTCTGGGGCTTTACGGGAGAACCCGCACCGCCTGCGGGGCCGGGTGAACCCGTGCCGCCGCAGGCGGTACCCATAGGAGTACGGGCCCGCCATTTGGCGGGCCCTCAAAAGAAGGGGAAAATCCCGCCTAGAAGTGGGCGATGAGAGCATTCACTGGCGCCCAGCGAGAGGAGCAAGAAATGGGGAAAAGGGGCGTAGACAATGAAGGGCAGCCTTCAAAAAGAGAGAGAAAGCCAGGGTCGGGATTTCTCGAATCCCGCCCCACCAAGGGAGAACAAAGAACTCCCGCCTTCGGCGGCATGGGCGCAGACCAGCCCGCCGTTGGCGTTCTGGTCTTTTCCCATATCAGGGTCGGGATTTCTCGAATCCCGCCCCATCGGGCTCGCCGCTTGGCGAGCCCGAAGAAGGAGGAGGTCGGAAGTGGGCGATGACAGTTGAAAGTGGCACCCCGCCCTTAGGAGCAAGAATTGTGTCAAATGGCGGAGAAAAGAAAGGAGCAATTTTTGAGAAAAAAGGCGGATAACGGGAAAGCCGGCATGGGCGCAGACCAGGCCCGGCTTTGCCGTTCTGGTCTTCACCCATAAAACAAGGGGGCGGGATTCTGTTGGAATCCTTTCGCCCTACCGCCTGCGGCGGCATGGGCGCAGCCCGAGCCCGCCGTTGGCGGTCTGGGGCTTTACGGGAGAACCCGCACCGCCTGCGGGGCCGGGTGAACCCGTGCCGCCGCAGGCGGTACCCATAGGAGGACGGGCTCGCCAAATGGCGGGCCCTCAAAACTAGCGCCAAAGGCGCAAGGGGTTCACCCCGGCGCGCCCAAAAGCGCTTGGGGTTCTCCCCTAGGAGGCTGGAAGTGGGCGATGAGAGCATTCACTGGGGGGTCGGCCTAAGGAGCAAGAAATGGGGAAGATGGCGTAGAGAACAAGGGGGGGATTTCTCTAATTTTGCCCTACCGCCTGCGGCGGCATGGGCGCAGCCCGAGCCCGCCGTTGGCGGTCTGGGCTTTACGGGAGAACCCGCACCGCCTGCGGGGCCGGGTGAACCCGTGCCGCCGCAGGCGGTACCCATAGGAAGAGGGGGCTCGCCAAACGGCGAGCCCCCAGGACTAGCGCCAAAGGCGCAAGGGGTTCACCCCGGCGCGCCTTTGGCGCTTGGGGTTCTCCCCTAGGATCCAGGAACTGGGCGAGAACACTGAGGACTGGGGGGGCGGCGAGAGGAGCAAGAAATGGGGAAGATGGCGTAGAGAACCAAAGAGCTAGAGAGAGCAAGAGGGATTTCCAAGAGGAGCAAAATTTTCTGGGGAGGGGTCAAAAGTTGGAACTAGCGCCAAAGGCGCAAGGGGTTCACCCCGGCGCGCCCAAAAGCGCTTGGGGTTCTCCCCTAGGCGAAAATAGCGATAACTAGGCCAAGTTCGTGTAGAAAGCGGGAAGAAGAAGGCCTAGCGCCAAAGGCGCAAGGGGTTCACCCCGGCGCGCCCAAAGGCGCTTGGGGCTCTCCCCTAGAAAAGATAGCGTAAACAGGGGCGGAATATCGAATTCCGCCCCAGCACGAGAGAGAAAGAGGTCAAAACTGGGGAGTGGGCCATGAAAGCGATCACTAGGGCAGGTTCGAGTAGATAGCCAGAAGAAGAGGGCCTAGCGCCAAAGGCGCAAGGGGTTCACCCCGGCGCGCCCAAAAGCGCTTGGGGTTTTCCCCTAGAAAAGATAGCGTAAACAGGGGCGGAATATCGAATTCCGCCCCAGCAAAAGAGAGAAAGAGCTCAAAAGTTGGAAGAGGGCGATAACGGAAAAGCCGGCATGGGCGCAGACCAGGCCCGGCTTAGCCGTTCTGGTCTTCACCCATAAAAGCGATAACTAGGCCAGGGTCATGTAGAAAGCCAGAAGAAGGCCTAGCGCCAAAGGCGCAAGGGGTTCACCCCGGCGCGCCCAAAAGCGCTTGGGGCTTTCCCCTAGAAAAGAAAGCCTAAACAGGGGCGGAATCCACAATTCCGCCCCAGCAAGAGAGAGAGAGGTAAAAACTGGGAAGAGGGCGATGAAAGTGAAAACTGGGCCCAGGGGTAGGGAGAAATCAATGAGTGAAGGGGGTACCGCCTGCGGCGGCACGGGTTCACCCGGCCCCGCAGGCGGTGCGGGTTTTCCCGTAGAAAATGAAGGGGCGGGATTTCTCTAATGGCAAAGACCATGACCGCCATCGGCGGGCTGGTCTGCGCCCATCCGCCGAAGGCGGTAATCCCTTAGCCCTACCGCCTGCGGCGGCATGGGCGCAGCCCGAGCCCGCCGTTGGCGGTCTGGGCTTTACCCATAGGAAGGGGGATTGCCATTGTATGGCCATCCCCAAAAACTGGGAACTGGGCGATAGAAGCGATCACTGGGCCCAGGGGTAGGGAGAAAGGCGAGAGTGAGGGGCGTAGAGAAAGAAGGAGGACAAGGGAAGAGGGAAAAGGAGGTACAAGATAGGAGTAGGGGTTTAGAAGATGCAAAGGTTAATGGGCATAAAAGCGTGTCCAGAACCGCAAAGTTCGGAGCAGAAGCCAATATAGAAACCGGGGACAAGTCCAGAAAGAGAGAGATTGGAGTTACGGCCAGGGACAGCGTCGACTTTAATACCTAGAGCAGGGAGAGAGAAAGAGTGGATAACATCATTAGAATGGATTTGGAGGGAGACGTTGGAGAATTGAGGGAGAAAGAGAGGTTGATCAACGAGGATAAGTCTGGGAGAACCAGGGTAGAGAAGATTAGAAGGTACAAGTCTGGAATCTAAGGCACCAGAAGAGAAGGTAGGATTGATGTAAGACCAATACCATTGATTTCCAGTAACTTGTCCAAAAGAAGAGGAGAAGGGCTTATCAACTTCAAGAGCATAGAGGATAGCTAATGAATGAAGAACAGTGACAAATAGAAAGAAAATAGGCAAAGAGGTCCATAAAACCTCAAGAGGGGCGTGAGAAGAGAAGCGGAAGCAGGAAGCTTTCTTAAGCCACCAATTAGTGAGAACGAAAAGGGCACCAAACATGATACCACCAAAGAAGGAAGAATAAAGAACGCAGGATTGATCAAAATAAGAAGAGAGAAGTTCAATAGCAGGGGAAGAAAATGTCATGAAGTACCGCCTTCGGCGGCACGGGCTCCGCCCGTAGGAAGTTGGAACTGGGCGATAATGCCAAAGGCGGATGGGCGCAGACCAGCCCGCCTTTGGCGTTCTGGTCTTCACCCATATTAGTAAGAACTAGGGGAAAACCCCAAGCGCTATAGGGCGCGCCGGGGTGAACCCCTTGCGCCTTTGGCAGCTAACAACAAAAATACGGGATGCCCTATCCCTTCTCTAGGGGCGTGGAAGATGGGGATGAAAGTAGGAAGAGGGCGATGGAAGCTGAAAGTGGGGGATATCAGTGGTCAGTGAGCCGGGGCGAAGGGAGTAATTCTTGGGAGAAGGGGGATGAAAGCTGAAAGTGGGCGATAACGCAAAAGCCGGCATGGGCGCAGACCAGGCCCGGCGTTGCCGTTCTGGTCTTCACCCATAACAGTGATCGGTGCGACATGGCGAAAGGAGCAAAAAGTGGTAGAAAGGCGTAGAGAACAAAAGAAGGGAGAAAAAGAACCAGGAAAGAGAACATAGAAGAAAAGAAGGCAAAGGAGCACGTTCGAACTTTCATCAAAAAAGTGACGGGAACCGAAAACTGACAGCAAAAAGATGGGATGCCCTATGGAAGAAGAACCAGACCGCATTCGGCGGGCTGGTCTGCGCCCATCCGCCGAAGGCGGTATCCCATCCCTAGGAGCGGGCTAGCCAAATGGCGAGCCCGAAGTAAAAGTTTAGGAGTGGGCGATAACAGTGGTAACTGGAGCCCGGGCCATGGGAGCAAATATTGGGGAAAAAGGCGCAGAGACCAAAGTAGGAGAAAGAAATAACCGCCTGCGGCGGCATGGGCACCGCCCGAGCCCGCCGTGGGCGGTCTGGGCTTTAGCCCATAAAAAGAAAGGCCCCGAGTGGATAAAACTAAAATAAAAAAGAACAAGGGAGAAACAAGGGAAACCAAGGGGCTAATAATTTGATGAAAAATTGGTGAAAGGGGGGGTGTGTGTTCTTATTATATTAAATAAACTGAAATAGGGTACATTTGCCCATCTACCATCTAATTGCAAAAAAGAAAAAGAGGGAAAAAATGGGAAAAAAAGGGGGGAGTTGATTTTCAAGAAGGGGGCCATTTGTAAAAAATTAGGAAAACAGGGACAACTAGGGGCTGGTTAAATCAGATAGCGACCAAAAGTAAGGGAAAGAGGGGAGGGTCGGGATCTCTCGGATCCCGGCCCCATTTGGAAAAAAATTGGAAGAGGGGCATGAAAGTTGGAAGAGGGCGATAAAAGTGGTAAGTGGGGGCCGGGCCAAGGGAGCAAATAGTGAAAAGAGGGCGTAGAAAGGCTTAAAGCAGGAGATTCAAACTGAAAACAAAAAGGGGGCGGAATGGGGAAAGACCAGAACGGCAACGCCGGGCCAGGTCTGGGCCCATGCCGGCATTCCCGTGATCCCAAAAAAAGAAATCAAAAGGGCGGGCATGCCGTATGGCAGGCCCGAAACAAGAGCCTGTAACTGGGCGATGACAGTGATCGGTGGGGCTTGCCGAAAGGAGCAAATAGTGGTAGAAAGGCGTAGAGAACAAAAGAAGGGAGAAAAAGAACCAGGAAAGAGAACATAGAAGAAAATAAGGCAAAGCAGCACAGTCGAACTTTCATCAAAAAAGTGACGGCTACCGAAAACAAACAACAAAACTACCGGATACCCTATGGAAGAAGAACCAGACCGCATTCGGCGGGCTGGTCTGCGCCCATCCGCCGAAGGCGGTATCCCATCCCTAGGAGCGGGCTAGCCAAATGGCGAGCCCGAAGTAAAAGTCTAGAAGAGGGCGATGAAAGTTGGGAGTGGGCGATAAAAGTGGGAACTGGGGCCGGGCGATAGGAGTAAGGAGTGAGAGAAAGGCGCAGAGGAGAAAAAAAGAAAAAAAAAGAAAAAAAGAAGGGAAAAAGAAGGGAAACCAAGGGGCTAATAATTTGATGAAAAATTGGTGAAAGGGGGGGTGGGTGTCTCTTATTATACTAAATAAACTGAAATAGGGTACATTTGCCCATCTACCATCTAATTACAAAAAAGAAAAAGAGGGAAAAAATGGGAAAAAAAAGGGGGAGTTGATTTTCAAGAAGGGGGCCATTTGTAAAAAATTAGGAAAACAGGGACAACTAGGGGCTGGTTAAATCAGATAGCGACCCAAAGTAAGGGAAAAAGGGGAGGGTCGGGATCTCTCGGATCCCGGCCCCATTAGTAAAAAATTAGGAAGAGGGCGATGGAAGCTGAAAGTGGGGGATAACGGAAAGCCGGCATGGGCGCAGACCAGGCCCGGCTTCGCCGTTCTGGTCTTCACCCATAAAAGTGGTCAGTGGGCCCCCGGCGATAACACTAAAGGCGGGATGGGCGCAGACCAGCCCGCCTTTGGCGTTCTGGTCTTTTCCCATAGGAGGAATAAGTGGGAAGTTGAAAGTGGGCGAAGGGAGCGATCAGTGGGGCTTGGGGAAAGGAGCAAATAGTGGGAGAAGGGGGTACCGCCTGCGGCGGCACGGGTTCACCCGGCCCCGCAGGCGGTGCGGGTTTTCCCGTAGAAAGCGAGGAAGAGAAAGTGGGTAGCGGGCCTTCAACAGCGGCCAGTGGCCCGTACCGATAGAAGGGAAAAGTGAGAGGATGGCGTAGAGAGCCGTAAATAAGGGGCGGGCTCGCCAAATGGCTCGCCCGAAAAACAGAAAAAGAAGAGAGTGCATCAAGAAGTATGGAGCCGTTGGGAAGCAGTAACGTAATGCTTAGACGCCTGGAGTGCCAGGTGAGAGCTCTCGAAGCGGGCGCGACCCCGAAGCGAAAGCAAAGCCAAAAAATGGCGGAAAAATCAGGTCGGGATTTCTGGAATCCCGGCCGAGGAATCAAAAAGTGATAGCAGGGGTAGAAAAGTAGGAAGATGGCGATGAAAGCGAGAACTAGGGCAGGTTGGGGAAGAAAGGGGGTAGAAGATGGCCTAGAAAACGAAGGGGGCAGACAACAAAAGAAAGAGGGAGAAAAAGAAGAGGGGAGAAAAAGGGAAAAGAAGAGAGTGCATCAAGAAGTATGGAGCCGTTGGGAAGCAGTAACGTAATGCTTAGACGCCTGGAGTGCCAGGTGAGAGCTCTCGAAGCGGGCGCGACCCCGAAGCGAAAGCAAAGCCAAAAAATGGCGGAAAAAACAGAAAAAGAAGAGGGGAAAAAACAGAAAAAGAAGAGAGTGCATCAAGAAGTATGGAGCCGTTGGGAAGCAGTAACGTAATGCTTAGACGCCTGGAGTGCCAGGTGAGAGCTCTCGAAGCGGGCGCGACCCCGAAGCGAAAGCAAAGCCAAAAAATGGCGGAGACCAGGCCCGGGATTTTTCTAATCCCGGCCGAGGAAGGGAAAGTTGAAAGTGGGCGATTCAAGTGTAAACTGGGCCCGGGGTAGGAGGAATTATAGAGAGAGGGGCGTAGAGACCAAAGTAGGAGAAAGAAATAACCGCCTGCGGCGGCATGGGCACCGCCCGAGCCCGCCGTGGGCGGTCTGGGCTTTAGCCCATAAAAAGTATGGTCCCGGTTTGACAAAACAAGAGTAAATAAAAGAGGGGAAAAACAAGAGAAAGCAGGTGCAAAGAGATCTGTTCAAAATTTTTAAAAAAATTCGCAGAGGGGGGGGGTGGGTCTCTTATTATACTAAATAAACTTTAATAGGGTACATATCCCCTTCTACCATCTAATTCAGGGGTACCCCTGCCCTATTCTAACATAGGGACAAAAAAGGAAAGAGAGAGGAGAAAGAAGACCAGGGTAAGGATGGGGTTCGGTGGGAGGGGTCGACCCGAGCCGTGCGTAGGGGGTGGGCTAGGTATGGGAAAAGCCCAGACCGCCAACGGCGGGCTCGGGCTGCGCCCATGCCGCCGCAGGCGGTAAAAATGGCGACCCTAGGAGGAAAGAATTTGGAAGAGGGCGATGGAAGCTGAAAGTGGGCGATAGCAGTGGTCGGTGGATGGCGGCGCTAGGGGTAATGATTGAGAGGAGGGCGTAGAAAGGCGTAAAACAACAGAAGAAAACCGGAATAAGCGGGATCGGCGGGATGGGCGGAGACCAGGCCCGGGATTTTCCAAATCCCGGCCGAGGAAGGGAAAGTTGGGAGTGGGCGATAGCAGTGGTCGGTGGGGCCCGGCGAAGGGAGCAATTCTTGAGAGAGAGGCGTAGAGAGCGGGAAAGGAGGAGAGTGAAAGAATCAAAAAGCAGGGCCGAGATTTTCAATCCCGGCCCAGGAATCAAAAAGTTGGGAGTGGGCGATTTCAGTGTTCAGTGGGGGGCGGCGATGGGAGCAAAAAAGGAGAGAAGGGGGAAGAGGGCCGTAAAGCAGGAGAGTGAAAGAATCAAAAAGCAGGGCCGAGATTTTCAATCACGGCCCAGGAAGCGGGCATGCCAATTGGCTAGCCCGTAAAAAGTTGGGAGTGGGCGATTTCACTGGTCACTGGGGGCCGGGCGAAAGGAGCAAATAGTGGGAGAAAGGCGTAGAAAGCGGGTCGGCAATGGGGGGCGGGAAGGGAAAACTGCCGGGATCGGCGGCATGGGCGGAGCCCGAGCCGGCCGAGAGGAGGAATTCTTGGGAAAAGGGCGTCTAAAGCGGCGGGCTCGCCAAATGGCTCGCCCGAAAACCCGACTAAGCGGCTAGGGCGGCATGGGCGGAGCCCGAGCCGGCCGTTGGGGGTCAGGGCTGATCCCATAAGAAGCAGGCCCGGGATTATCGCCTTCGGCGGATGGGCGTAGACCAGCCCGCCGATGGCGATCTGGTCTTTGCCATTAGAAAAATCCCGGCCGAGGAAGCGGGCATGCCGATTGGCTAGGGGAGAGCCCCAAGCGCCTTTGGGCGCGCCGGGGTGAACCCCTTGCGCCAAAGGCGCTAGCCCGTAAAAAGTTGGGAGTGGGCGATTTCAGTGTTCAGTGTATCACGAAGGTGGTGAGTTGGGTACTGTCATACTCCCTATGCGGGTCCCAGCTTCTGGCTCCCAATTCTTTTCGGTAACGGAGGGCCGAGATTTTCAATCCCGGCCGAGGAAGGGAAAGTTGGGAGTGGGCGATAACGGTAGGAAGAGGGCGATGACAGTGGAAAGTGGGGCCGAGCTGGGAGGAAAGAAAGAGAGAAGGGCGTAGAAAGCAAAGGAGCAGAGTAAAAGAAGAACCGCCTGCGGGGGTAAGGGCGGAGCGCGAGCCCGCCGTTGGCGGTCTGGTCCCCGCCCATAAAAAGCGGGCCGGAAGGGGAAGATACCGTGAGAACAGGGCGAAAGGAGCAAATAGTGAGAGAAGGGGGAAGAAAGGCGTAAAACAACAGAGTGAAAGAATGGAGAGAAGGGCCCAAATGTGAAAAAACAGGAGGCCCGGGATTTTCCAAATCCCGGCCGAGGAAGGGAAAGTTGGGAGTGGGCGATTTCAGTGGGAACTGGTAGCGCCAAAGGCGCAAGGGGTTCACCCCGGCGCGCCTTTGGCGCTTGGGGCTCTCCCCTAGCCGGGCCAAAGGAGCAAATAGTGAGAGAAGGGGGTA
Organism: Eutreptiella sp. 'Long Island Sound 2002'; assembly: GCA_964036045.1. Classification (NCBI taxonomy): domain Eukaryota; phylum Euglenozoa; class Euglenophyceae; order Eutreptiales; family Eutreptiaceae; genus Eutreptiella; species Eutreptiella sp. 'Long Island Sound 2002'. The sequence continues at coordinate 13,428 of CAXIWF010002033.1, read as the reverse complement.
GAAAAGCGCAAAGGAGCAGATTCAAACCGGAATGATCGGCATCGGGGGCATGGGCGGAGACCAGGCCCGGGATTTTCCAAATCCCGGCCGAGGAAGGGAAAGTTGGGAGTGGGCGATTCAAGCGATCACTAGGGCGAGCCGGTGAAGAGAGTGAGGAGTGAAGGGCGTAGAAAGGGGCTGGGCAATGGGGGGCGGGTAAAGCAAAAGGATGGGATGACAAATCCCATCCCTAGGCGGCTGGCCAAATGGGGGGCCGGAAGCGGGCATTGGCCGAAAGCCCCAAAGGGAAAGTGGGGAGTGGGCGATGGGGGCATTCACTGGTGCGCCGCGCAAGGAGGAAGAATTGGGGAGAATGGCGTAGAAAGCAAAGGAGGACAAAAGAGGAAAAAGATCAGAAAGAAAGGGGTAACGGCGGCATGGGCGGAGCCCGAGCCGGCCGTAGGGGGTCTGGTTTTTTTCCCAGAAAAAGCCAGGCCGGGATCCCTCGAATCCCGGCCCAGGGAGGGAAGAGGAAGGAAGTGGGAAGTGGGCGATTCAAGTGGAAAGTGGGCGCCAGGCCATGGGAGCAAGAAATGGGGAAAAAGGCGTAGCGCCTTTGGCGCAAGGGGTTCACCCCGGCGCGCCCAAAGGCGCTTGGGGTTCTCCCCTAGAAAGGGGGCCGTGATTTTCAATCACGGCCCAAGGAGGACAGAAGAGGGAAAAGATCAGAAAGGCCCCGGTATCGGCGGGAGGGGCGGAGCCCGAGCCCGCCGTAGGCAGTCCCGGCTTTTGCCCAGAAAAATCAGGTCGGGATCTCTCGGATCCCGGCCCAGGGAGGGAAGAGGAAGGGAAAGTTGGGAGTGGGCGATGCAAGTGTAAAGTGCGCCGACCTGTGAAGAAAGCCGAGAGTGAAGGGGGTACCGCCTGCGGCGGCACGGGTTCACCCGGCCCCGCAGGCGGTGCGGGTTTTCCCGTAGAAAGCAAAGGAGCACAAAAGAGGAAAAAGATCAGAAAGAAAGCGGTAACGGCGGCATGGGCGGAGCCCGAGCCGGCCGTAGGGGGTCTGGTTTTTTCCCAGAAAAACCCAGGCCGGGATTCGGAAAATCCCGGCCCAGGGAGGGGAGAGGGAGGAGGTCGGAACTGGGCGATGAATGTGGAAAGTGGCGCTCTGGCCATAGGAGCAATGAGTGGGGAAAAAGGCGTAGAAAGCAAAGGAGCACAAAAGAGGAAAAAGATCAGAAAGAAAGCGGTAACGGCGGCATGGGCGGAGCCCGAGCCGGCGGTAGGGGGTCTGGTTTTTTCCCAGAAAAAGCCAGGCCGGGATCCCTCGAATCCCGGCCCAGGGAGGGAAGAGGATGGAAGTGGGAACTGGGCGATGAAAGTGGAAACTGGCGCCGGGGTAGGGAGAAGAATGGAGAGAGAGGCGTAGAAAAGCGCAAAGGAGCAGAATCAAAGCCGACTAAGCGGGAACGGCGGCATGGGCGGAGCCCGAGCCGGCCGTAGGGGGTCTGGTTTTTTCCCAGAAAAAGCCAGGCCGGGATTCGGAAAATCCCGGCCCAGGGAGGGGAGAGGGAGGAGGTCGGAACTGGGCGATGAATGTGGAAAGTGGGGGTCTGGCCATAGGAGCAATTCTTGAGAAAAAAGGCGGAGAAAACAAAGGAAAACAAGAGAGAAAAAGCCAGGCCGGGATCCCTCGAATCCCGGCCCAGGAATCAAAAACTTAGAGGTGGGCGATGAAAGCGATCACTGGCGCCGGGGGGAGGAAGGTTTGAGAGAAGGGCGATGAAAGCCGAAACTAGGCAGATAACGCAAAAGGCGGGATGGGCGTAGACCAGCCCGCCGCTGGCGTTCTGGTCTTCACCCATAACGGGGGTCACCACGTAGAGGGATTGACAGCCTACATGAGACTGACTAGCGCGAGCCCGCCGTGGGCGGTCTGGGCGCAGCCCGAGCCCGCCGTTGGCGGTCTGGGCTTTTCCCAAAAAAATCAGGGCGGGATTTCTGGAATCCCGGCCCTACCGCCTGCGGCGGCATGGGCGCAGCCCGAGCCCGCCGTTGGCGGTCTGGGCTTTACCCATAGGAAGGGGGATTGCCATATGGCAATCCTCAAGAAATTGGAAGAGGGCGATGAAAGCGATCACTAGGGGAAAGCCCCAAGCGCCAAAGGCGCGCCGGGGTGAACCCCTTGCGCCTTTGGCGCTAGGGCACGCTTGTGGAGAAAGGGGAGAGTGAAGGGCGTAGAGAAAGAAGGAGCACAAAAGAGGGAAAGGGGGGAAATTCACAGGGGCGGGATCTATCGAATCCCGCCCTCGGATGACAAAACTTAGAACAGGGCGATGAAAGCGGAGAGTTCAGGGCATAGAAAAGAGAGGAGCAGAGAAGAGGAAAAAGGAGGAAGGATTTAGATGAGAGCGACAGGCAAGACCAGGGTAAATTCGAAAGAAAATTGACGCTTTCTGGTCTTGTGCTCGGGGAACATTTTAAGAAAGACCCTAGTAGAGTAGATATATTCAGGCATTTCGAGGAAGTAGGGGGTGAAGTGCATTTCTTCTTCTTTTTTATAAACGAAATGCAAAGAGTCGGTGGGGCTTTGAGCCACCGCAGTAGGCTTGGTGATAGCGATGGACTGAGGTCTGCCAAAAGGTACCTTGATGCCGGCGATATGGGCTGGCTCGGGGTTTCTAAGGGCGAGAAAGGTGTCTCTGGCGAGTTGGGGGGTAAGGATGGAACTAGGGGTCCATGAAGATTGAAAATGATCCTCGCGGACCTGGACAATAGGTAACCAGAAAAGAAAGGTACCAGTAGTCTTGGAATAGCTGGCTAAACCTGCACGGCCAGAAGTGCAGGAGTTGCGTGGAGCTGGTTTAGGGTTGCGAGGACCGGCAGAGGAGGAATACCGCCTTCGGCGGATGGGCGCAGACCAGCCCGCCGAATGCGGTCTGGTTCTGCTCCCATAAAGAACGCAAGATTGATCAAAATAAGAAGAGAGAAGTAGAGAGGAGTAAGAAGATAGAAGCAAGGAATGAGGAGGCCGGAAGAGGGCGATGACAGTGAGAACTGGGGCACGGGGTAGGTAGAAATCAAAGAGTGAAGGGCGTAGTGTGGGACAAGCCCACACCGCCTTGCGGGGCTGGGCGAGGCCCACCCGCCGAAGGCGGAAAATGAATCCAGATCAGGGCCGGGATTGGGAAAATCCCGCCCTCGGAAGACAAAAGTGAGAAGTTGGAAGAGGGCGATGAAAGCCGAAAGTGGGCGATTCAAGTTGGAAGTGCGCGAGAGGAGCAAGAATTGAGAAAAAAGGCGGAGAAAACAAGGAGCACAAGAGAGGAAAAAGAAGGGAAAATCACAGGGGCGGGATCTATCGAATCCCGCCCTCGGATGAAAAAACTTAGAACAGGGCGATGAATGTGGATAATGCCAAAGGCGGGATGGGCGCAGACCAGCCCGCCGTTGGCGTTCTGGTCTTTACCCATAGTGGGAGGTGGGCGATAGGAGCAATTCTTGAGAAAAAAGGCGGAGAAAACCAAGGAGGACAAAAGACGAAAAAGGAGGAAAATTCACAGGGGCGGGATCTATCGAATCCCGCCCTCGGATGAAAAAAGTGAGAACTGGGCGAAAGAAGCGGGAACTGGTAGGTGCGCTTGAGGAGCAAGAATTGGGGAAGATGGCCTAGCGCCAAAGGCGCAAGGGGTTCACCCCGGCGCGCCTTTGGCGCTTGGGGCTTTCCCCTAGAAAGGAAAGCAGGACAAAAGAGGAAAAAGAAGGGAAATTCACAGGGGCGGGATCTATCGAATCCCGCCCTCGGATGAAAAAACTTAGAACTGGGCGATTCAAGCGGGAAGTGGGAGGTGCGCGAAAGGAGCAAGAATTGAGAAAAAGCCAGAGAAAAGAAGGGGGCGGGATTTGTGGAATCCCGCCCTGGGAAGAAAAAACTTAGAACTGGGCGACGACAGTGGATAGTGGGGGGCGCGGCATAGGAGCAAGAATTGGGGAAAAAGGCGTAGATAGCAAAGGAGCAGAATCAACCAAAAAAAGAACCAGAAGAAAGAAAACAAGACAAATCAGGGCCGGGATCCGAATCCCGCCCCAGGAAGAAAGAAGTGGTGAGTGGGGGGTGTCCGCGATAGGAGCAAGAATTGTGTAAAAGGCGCATAACGGGAAAGCCGGCATGGGCGCAGACCAGGCCCGGCTTTGCCGTTCTGGTCTTCACCCATAAAATGAATCCAGATCAGGGCCGGGATTGGGAAAATCCCGCCCTCGGATGAAAAAAGTGAGAACAGGGCCATGAAAGCCGAAAGTGGGCGATGGGAGCATTCAGTGGTCGGTGCGCGAGAGGAGCAAGAATTGAGAAAAAGGCGCAGAAAATGAATCCAGATCAGGGCCGGGATTGGGAAAATCCCGCCCTCGGATGAAAAAACTTAGAACAGGGCGATGAATGTGGATAGTGTATCACGAAGGTGGTGAGTTGGGTACTGTCATACTCCCTATGCGGGTCCTAGCGCCAAAGGCGCAAGGGGTTCACCCCGGCGCGCCCAAAAGCGCTTGGGGCTTTCCCCTAGCTTCTGGCTCCCAATTCTTTTCGGTAACGGAGGGCCGGGATTTCTCGAATCCCGGCCCAGGAAGAAGGAAGAAGGAGGAGGCTGGGAGTGGGCGATGAGAGTGGATAATGCTAAAGGCGGATGGGCGCAGACCAGCCCGCCTTTGGCGTTCTGGTCTTTACCCATAGTGGGGCGAGGCGAGAGGAGCAAGAATTGAGAAAGATGGCCTAGCGCCTTTGGCGCAAGGGGTTCACCCCGGCGCGCCCAAAGGCGCTTGGGGCTTTCCCCTAGAAAGCAAGGGGTGGGAGAAAAATCGTAGAAAGATGTCGTCAATTCTCAGGGGCGGGATTCGGATCCCGCCCCAGGAAGAAGAAAGAAGGAGGAGCCTGGAAGTGGGCGATGACAGTGGATAGTGCGAACCGGGCCATAACACCAAGGCGGGATGGGCGCAGACCAGCCCGCCTTTGGCGTTCTGGTCTTTACCCATAGGAGCAAGAATTGTGTCAAATGGCGTAGAGAACCAAGCAGCAGATGAGAGGAAAAAGGTCAGAGATAGCGCAAGGAGCAATTCCTGAGAAAAAGGGCGGAGAAAAGAAAGGAGCAGATGAGAGGAAAAAGGTCAGAGAAAGCAAGGGCTAGCGCCAGAGGCGCAAGGGGTTCGCCCCGGCGCGCCCAAAAGCGCTTGGGGTTTTCCCCTAGGAGAAGATTCGTAGAAAGATGTCGTCAATTCTCAGGGGCGGGATTCGGATCCCGCCCCAGGAAGAAGAAAGAAGGAGGAGCCTGGAAGTGGGCGATGACAGTGGATAATGCTAAAGGCGGATGGGCGCAGACCAGCCCGCCTTTGGCGTTCTGGTCTTTACCCATAGTGGGAGGGTGGCCATAACACCAAGGCGGGATGGGCGCAGACCAGCCCGCCTTTGGCGTTCTGGTCTTTACCCATAGGAGCAAGAATTGTGTAAAATGGCGGATAAAAGAAAGCAGCAGATGAGAGGAAAAAAGTCAGAGATAGCGCAAGGAGCAATGAGTGAGAAAAAAGGCGTAGAGAACCAAGCAGCAGAGAAGAGGAAAAAGGTCAGAGAGAGGCAGGTCTTGGAGAAAATTCGTAGAAAGATGTCGTAAAAAGCAAGGGGCGGGATTCGGATCCCGCCCCAGGAAGAAGAAAGAAGGAGGAGCCTGGAAGTGGGCGATGACAGTGGATACCGGGGCGGGGCGCAAGGAGCAATGAGTGAGAAAAAAGGCGGAGAAAACCAAGCAGCACATGAGAGGAAAAAGGTCAGATAGAGCGGAAGGAGCAATGAGTGAGAAAAAGGGCGGAGAAAAGAAAGGAGCAGATGAGAAGAAAAAGTCAGAGAAAGCAAGGGCTTGGAGAAGATTCGTAGAAAGATGTCGTCAAAAGCAGGGGGCGGGATCCGAATCCCGCCCCAGGAAGAAGAAAGAAGGAGGAGCCTGGAAGTGGGCGATGAGAGCATTCACTGGCGCCTCGCGAGAGGAGCAATTCCTGAGAAAAATGGCGGAGAAAAGAAAGGAGCAGATGAGAAGAAAAAGTCAGAGAAAGCAAGGGCTTGGAGAAGATTCGTAGAAAGATGTCGTCAAAAGCAGGGGGCGGGATCCGAATCCCGCCCCAGGAAGAAGAAAGAAGGAGGAGCCTGGAAGTGGGCGATGAGAGCATTCACTGGGGCCCGACCATAGGAGCAAGAATTGAGAAAAGGGGCGTAGAAAAGAAAGCAGCAGAGAAGAGGAAAAAAGTCAGAGAGAGGCCGCCGGGCTAGCGCCAGAGGCGCAAGGGGTTCGCCCCGGCGCGCCTTTGGCGCTTGGGGTTTTCCCCTAGGAGAAAATCCGGAGAAAGATGTCGTAAAAAGCAAGGGGCGGGATTCGGATCCCGCCCCAGGAAGAAGATAGAATGAGGAGCCTGGAAGTGGGCGATGGGAGCATTCACTGCCAGCCACCCCTTAGGAGCAATGAGTGGGAAAGATGGCGTAGAAAAGAAAGCAGCAGATGAGAGGAAAAAGAAAGAGAATGGGAGAGCTAGCGCCAAAGGCGCAAGGGGTTCACCCCGGCGCGCCCAAAAGCGCTTGGGGTTTTCCCCTAGGGGAAAATGCGGAGAAAGATGGGGTAGATAGCAAGGGGCGGGATATCTCGAATCCTTCCGCCCTACCGCCTGCGGCGGCATGGGCGCAGCCCGAGCCCGCCGTTGGCGGTCTGGGGCTTTACGGGAGAACCCGCACCGCCTGCGGGGCCGGGTGAACCCGTGCCGCCGCAGGCGGTACCCATAGGAAGACGGGCTCGCCAAATGGCGGGCCCTCAAAACTAGCGCCAAAGGCGCAAGGGGTTCACCCCGGCGCGCCCAAAAGCGCTTGGGGTTCTCCCCTAGGAGCCTGGAACTGGGCGATGACAGTGGATAATGCTAAAGGCGGATGGGCGCAGACCAGCCCGCCTTTGGCGTTCTGGTCTTTACCCATAGTGTGGGCCCAGCCTCAGGAGCAAGAATTGGGGAAGATGGCCTAGCGCCTTTGGCGCAAGGGGTTCACCCCGGCGCGCCCAAAGGCGCTTGGGGCTTTCCCCTAGAAGACAAGGGGGCGGGATTTGTGGAATCCTTCCGCCCTACCGCCTGCGGCGGCATGGGCGCAGCCCGAGCCCGCCGTTGGCGGTCTGGGGCTTTACGGGAGAACCCGCACCGCCTGCGGGGCCGGGTGAACCCGTGCCGCCGCAGGCGGTACCCATAGGAGTACGGGCCCGCCATTTGGCGGGCCCTCAAAAGAAGGGGAAAATCCCGCCTAGAAGTGGGCGATGAGAGCATTCACTGGCGCCCAGCGAGAGGAGCAAGAAATGGGGAAAAGGGGCGTAGACAATGAAGGGCAGCCTTCAAAAAGAGAGAGAAAGCCAGGGTCGGGATTTCTCGAATCCCGCCCCACCAAGGGAGAACAAAGAACTCCCGCCTTCGGCGGCATGGGCGCAGACCAGCCCGCCGTTGGCGTTCTGGTCTTTTCCCATATCAGGGTCGGGATTTCTCGAATCCCGCCCCATCGGGCTCGCCGCTTGGCGAGCCCGAAGAAGGAGGAGGTCGGAAGTGGGCGATGACAGTTGAAAGTGGCACCCCGCCCTTAGGAGCAAGAATTGTGTCAAATGGCGGAGAAAAGAAAGGAGCAATTTTTGAGAAAAAAGGCGGATAACGGGAAAGCCGGCATGGGCGCAGACCAGGCCCGGCTTTGCCGTTCTGGTCTTCACCCATAAAACAAGGGGGCGGGATTCTGTTGGAATCCTTTCGCCCTACCGCCTGCGGCGGCATGGGCGCAGCCCGAGCCCGCCGTTGGCGGTCTGGGGCTTTACGGGAGAACCCGCACCGCCTGCGGGGCCGGGTGAACCCGTGCCGCCGCAGGCGGTACCCATAGGAGGACGGGCTCGCCAAATGGCGGGCCCTCAAAACTAGCGCCAAAGGCGCAAGGGGTTCACCCCGGCGCGCCCAAAAGCGCTTGGGGTTCTCCCCTAGGAGGCTGGAAGTGGGCGATGAGAGCATTCACTGGGGGGTCGGCCTAAGGAGCAAGAAATGGGGAAGATGGCGTAGAGAACAAGGGGGGGATTTCTCTAATTTTGCCCTACCGCCTGCGGCGGCATGGGCGCAGCCCGAGCCCGCCGTTGGCGGTCTGGGCTTTACGGGAGAACCCGCACCGCCTGCGGGGCCGGGTGAACCCGTGCCGCCGCAGGCGGTACCCATAGGAAGAGGGGGCTCGCCAAACGGCGAGCCCCCAGGACTAGCGCCAAAGGCGCAAGGGGTTCACCCCGGCGCGCCTTTGGCGCTTGGGGTTCTCCCCTAGGATCCAGGAACTGGGCGAGAACACTGAGGACTGGGGGGGCGGCGAGAGGAGCAAGAAATGGGGAAGATGGCGTAGAGAACCAAAGAGCTAGAGAGAGCAAGAGGGATTTCCAAGAGGAGCAAAATTTTCTGGGGAGGGGTCAAAAGTTGGAACTAGCGCCAAAGGCGCAAGGGGTTCACCCCGGCGCGCCCAAAAGCGCTTGGGGTTCTCCCCTAGGCGAAAATAGCGATAACTAGGCCAAGTTCGTGTAGAAAGCGGGAAGAAGAAGGCCTAGCGCCAAAGGCGCAAGGGGTTCACCCCGGCGCGCCCAAAGGCGCTTGGGGCTCTCCCCTAGAAAAGATAGCGTAAACAGGGGCGGAATATCGAATTCCGCCCCAGCACGAGAGAGAAAGAGGTCAAAACTGGGGAGTGGGCCATGAAAGCGATCACTAGGGCAGGTTCGAGTAGATAGCCAGAAGAAGAGGGCCTAGCGCCAAAGGCGCAAGGGGTTCACCCCGGCGCGCCCAAAAGCGCTTGGGGTTTTCCCCTAGAAAAGATAGCGTAAACAGGGGCGGAATATCGAATTCCGCCCCAGCAAAAGAGAGAAAGAGCTCAAAAGTTGGAAGAGGGCGATAACGGAAAAGCCGGCATGGGCGCAGACCAGGCCCGGCTTAGCCGTTCTGGTCTTCACCCATAAAAGCGATAACTAGGCCAGGGTCATGTAGAAAGCCAGAAGAAGGCCTAGCGCCAAAGGCGCAAGGGGTTCACCCCGGCGCGCCCAAAAGCGCTTGGGGCTTTCCCCTAGAAAAGAAAGCCTAAACAGGGGCGGAATCCACAATTCCGCCCCAGCAAGAGAGAGAGAGGTAAAAACTGGGAAGAGGGCGATGAAAGTGAAAACTGGGCCCAGGGGTAGGGAGAAATCAATGAGTGAAGGGGGTACCGCCTGCGGCGGCACGGGTTCACCCGGCCCCGCAGGCGGTGCGGGTTTTCCCGTAGAAAATGAAGGGGCGGGATTTCTCTAATGGCAAAGACCATGACCGCCATCGGCGGGCTGGTCTGCGCCCATCCGCCGAAGGCGGTAATCCCTTAGCCCTACCGCCTGCGGCGGCATGGGCGCAGCCCGAGCCCGCCGTTGGCGGTCTGGGCTTTACCCATAGGAAGGGGGATTGCCATTGTATGGCCATCCCCAAAAACTGGGAACTGGGCGATAGAAGCGATCACTGGGCCCAGGGGTAGGGAGAAAGGCGAGAGTGAGGGGCGTAGAGAAAGAAGGAGGACAAGGGAAGAGGGAAAAGGAGGTACAAGATAGGAGTAGGGGTTTAGAAGATGCAAAGGTTAATGGGCATAAAAGCGTGTCCAGAACCGCAAAGTTCGGAGCAGAAGCCAATATAGAAACCGGGGACAAGTCCAGAAAGAGAGAGATTGGAGTTACGGCCAGGGACAGCGTCGACTTTAATACCTAGAGCAGGGAGAGAGAAAGAGTGGATAACATCATTAGAATGGATTTGGAGGGAGACGTTGGAGAATTGAGGGAGAAAGAGAGGTTGATCAACGAGGATAAGTCTGGGAGAACCAGGGTAGAGAAGATTAGAAGGTACAAGTCTGGAATCTAAGGCACCAGAAGAGAAGGTAGGATTGATGTAAGACCAATACCATTGATTTCCAGTAACTTGTCCAAAAGAAGAGGAGAAGGGCTTATCAACTTCAAGAGCATAGAGGATAGCTAATGAATGAAGAACAGTGACAAATAGAAAGAAAATAGGCAAAGAGGTCCATAAAACCTCAAGAGGGGCGTGAGAAGAGAAGCGGAAGCAGGAAGCTTTCTTAAGCCACCAATTAGTGAGAACGAAAAGGGCACCAAACATGATACCACCAAAGAAGGAAGAATAAAGAACGCAGGATTGATCAAAATAAGAAGAGAGAAGTTCAATAGCAGGGGAAGAAAATGTCATGAAGTACCGCCTTCGGCGGCACGGGCTCCGCCCGTAGGAAGTTGGAACTGGGCGATAATGCCAAAGGCGGATGGGCGCAGACCAGCCCGCCTTTGGCGTTCTGGTCTTCACCCATATTAGTAAGAACTAGGGGAAAACCCCAAGCGCTTTTGGGCGCGCCGGGGTGAACCCCTTGCGCCTTTGGCGCTAGGCCCGCCGGATAAAAGCCAATAGTCAAGGGCGTAGAAAGGAGAGCAGCACAAAAGAGGAAGAAACAGGGAATTTATCAGGGGCGGGATCTCTGGAATCCCGCCCTAGGAAGATAGAAGTGAGAACTGGGCGAGAATAGTGATTACTGGGCCAGGGTGGATGGGGAGAATATGGATAAAGAAGGCGTAGAAAAGCGGGCCCGCCAAAGGCGGTCCGGAAGGGAGAGATTCAAAAGGGGGAAAAATGTGTACCGCGTAGGGCGGCAGGGGCTGGGCCCTGCCCCGCAAGGCGTTAAAAAAGAAGGAAGAAGAAGAAAGAGAAATAGAGAAGAAGCAGAGCTAGGAGAATCCAAGAGGCAAGAATGGGTGAACCAACAGAAAAACCAGCAGGGATATATCTCCAATGAGAAGATTGGCTACGAAATAAGGGATAAACTAGCCAGATCCAAAGGAGAGGGTAAATGAGTCCAAGAACTAATAGGAAAGTAGAAAGAAAAGAACCAAAAGCGAAAGTAGAGGAGAAATCGGCAAATAAAAGTAAGAGGTAGCCTTTAGAGAAAGAATAGGAGGAGATAAATAGACCAGATGCCAGGGATAAGTTAAGCAAAAACCAAAAGCGAAAAGGGTGGTAATAGGAAAGAAATAGAAAAGGACTCATAAAAGGCATAAAGGTTGGAGTTTTGACGGGGCTAGACATAAGATACCGCCTTGGGCGGATAGGCGCAGCCCAGTCGGGAAGAGGGCGATAACGGAAAAGCCGGCATGGGCGCAGACCAGGCCCGGCTTAGCCGTTCTGGTCTTCACCCATAAAACCGATAACTAGGGGAAAGCCCCAAGCGCTTTTGGGCGCGCCGGGGTGAACCCCTTGCGCCTTTGGCGCTAGGCCTGGGTCGGGATTGAAAAAATCCCGCCCCACCAAGCAGGAAGTTGGGGATGAAAGCTGTAAGTGGGCGATGACAGTGAGAACTAGGGGAAAACCCCAAGCGCCAAAGGGCGCGCCGGGGTGAACCCCTTGCGCCTTTGGCGCTAGGCCGGGGTGGGGGGAAGGGGAGAGTGAAGGGCGTAGGGGATAAAGGCAGGGGATGGGGAGCTGGTCCGGTTAAAGATGTAGAAGGTGTAAGGGGGAAAGGAATTGGAAACCAGCGAGGAAGAGAAAAGCGAGTAAAGGGGTAAGAAGAAGTAATAGGAAAAGGGGAGAATAGGAGAAGGTAGAGGGAGAGGGGGAGTTGGAAAGGGTTGTGGAAGAATTTGTAGAAGATAAGGAGGGAGGATAGTAGAGCGGAAGAAGAGGCCAGAGCGCAGAAAATACCAAGAAAGAGGTGGAATTGAAGAAGGACAGTGAAAGCGAAAGTTTCGAATATCCAAAGGAAGAGTGAAGGGAAGCCAGAATTGGCCAAAAGGAACAGGAAAAGGAAAGCAAGGAAGAAATGCTGGAGGAAGGGGGAAGGTCGAAGTTATATTTAGAGGAGGTAAGATCTAGCAAGAAACCAATCATAAAGAAAAGTCCAGCACTAATAAGAGAATGTCCGAACATACCATAGAAAAGGACAATAGAGAGGAAGAAGTAAGAGAAGAAGAAAGGATTAGCAAGGAAGATACCAAAAGAGATTAAGTAGAAGAGATTCATATGAGCAATAGAGAAGAGAGCAATCCAGCGTTTGAGGTCGATTTGGTAGAAGAGAGAGGCAGAAGAGAAGAAAGTACCAATAAAAAGAGGGAGCAAGAGAAGAGAGGTGGTAAATTGTTTGAAGTAGGGGAGGAAAAGGAAGTGGAGATAGAAGCCAGTCTTTAGGGCAATAGCAGCTAGCAAGACAGAGCCAATAGTTGAGGCTTCAACATGGACCTTAGATAGCCATACGTGGAAGGGGAAAATTGCTAGCTTCATAGATCCGCTAACAAACAAGAAGAATAGCGCAGAAGGGCATTCAGGGGAGAAAGAGAGGTAGTCAAGGAAGTAAGAGAGGAAATGTAAGGAAGAAAGGAGATAAAATTGCTGAAAGGAGAAGAAGAGACAAAGACCAGAGATAAGACCAAAGAAGATTAACAGATAAATAGCCATACCTATGCCTTTGAGGGAGATAGTGATAGGGATGAAAGATAAGGGTTGGAATGTCTGGTGAGAATTAAGAGTAAGAGGGGGATATTTTGAAACTCAAAAAGCAGCAAGGTAGCAATAAAATCATCGCTAATGAAGAAGAGGAAGGATAAAATATAGAAGAGAAAGAGCGTAGAGAGCTCTACCATAATAGAAAGATAGAAATCCGCATAAAGAAAAGATAGCCAGAAGACAAAATCTAAGAGATAGGTCATCCAAAGGGCTGCTAAATTGAGAAAGCATGAATGGGAATAGCCAGTAAAAGCTTGGAGAAAAGCGAAGAAATAGTAAAGGATAGAATTGGTCCAAGACAGTATTAGGGCAAACTTACCAATAAAACAAGTAAAAATAGAGACCAGCAGACTAATGCTAAGAAATCTACTGAATAGTAGAATCAGAAAAATAGGGAAAAAGATAGAATAGGACTCGAAGATCATCAAGAAAGCCATCACTAGGGGAGAGCCCCAAGCGCCTATGGCGCGCCGGGGTGAACCCCTTGCGCCTTTGGCGCTAGCCCATAAAACTAGCTAGTGCCGCCGGCCGGAGAAAATGAAGCAAGGAGCTGGAGCGTGGGAGATGGGCACGTTACCGGGTAGTGGCGCGCGGGGGAAGAAAGTGGAGAGAAAGCCAGGGTCGGGATTGAAAAAATCCCGCCCCAGCAAGCAGGAAGATTGGCATGTTACTGGGTAATGCTAAAGGCGGATGGGCGCAGACCAGCCCGCCTTTGGCGTTCTGGTCTTTTCCCATAGTGTTGCCCCAGCAAGGAGTACCGCCTTCGGCGGACGGGCTCCGCCCGTAGGAGCGTGGAAGATGGGCATGAGACTGGGTGGTGGGGGCCCGGCGGGAAGATGGGCATGAGACTGGGTAGTGTTGGGCGGGGGAAGG
>CAXIWF010002032.1:0-25955 GCA_964036045.1 Eutreptiella sp. 'Long Island Sound 2002' | reverse complement strand
GCAAAGGCGGGGGGGCAGAGGGGCAGAGGGGCAAAGGGGGGGGGCAGAGGGGCAAAGGGGGGGGGCAGAGGGGCAAAGTGGGGGGGGGCAGAGGCAAAGGGGGGGGGCAGAGGGGCAAAGGGGGGGGGCAGAGGGGCAAAGGGGGGGGCAAAGGGGCAAAGAGGGGGGGGGGCAGACGGGCAAAGAGGGGGAGGGGCAGAGGGGTAAAGAGGGGGAGGGGCAGAGGGGCAAAGAGGGGGGGGGCAGAGGGGCAGAGGGGCAAAGGGAGGGGGCAGAGGGGCAGAGGGGGGGGGCAGAGGGGCAAAGGGGGGGGGCCGAAGGCAAGGGCAAGGGGGGGGCAGAGGGGCAAAGGGGGGGGGCAGAGGGGTAAAGAGGGGGAGGCAGAGGGGCAAAGGGGGGGGGGCAGAGGGGCAAAGGGGGGGGGCAGAGGGGCAAAGGGGGGGGGCAGAGGGGCAAAGAGGGGGGGGGGCAGAGGGGCAAAGGAGGGGGGGCAGAGGGGCAAAGGGGAGGGGGCAGAGGGGCAAAGGGGCGGGGCAGAGGGGCAAAGGGGGGGGGACAGAGGGGCAAAGGGGGGGGCAGAGGGGCAAAGGGGGGGGGCAGGGGCAAAGGCGGGGGGGCAGAGGGGCAGAGGGGCAAAGGGGGGGGGCAGAGGGGCAAAGGGGGGGGGCAGAGGGGCAAAGTGGGGGGGGGGCAGAGGGGCAAAGGGGGGGGGCAGAGGGGCAAAGGGGGGGGGCAGAGGGGCAAAGGGGGGGGCAGAGGGGCAAAGAGGGGGGGGGGCAGACGGCCAAAGAGGGGGAGGGGCAGACGGGTAAAGAGGGGGAGGGGCAGAGGGGCAAAGAGGGGGGGGCAGAGGGGCGCAGAGGGGCAGAGGGGCAAAGGGAGGGGGCAGAGGGGCAGAGGGGGGGGGCAGAGGGGCAAAGGGGGGGGGCCGAAGGGCAAAGGGGGGGGCAGAGGGGCAAAGGGGGGGGGCAGAGGGGTAAAGAGGGGGGGGCAGAGGGGCAAAGGGGGGGGGGCAGAGGGGCAAAGGGGGGGAGGCAGAGGGGCAAAGGGGGGGGGCAGAGGGGCAAAGAGGGGGGGGCAGAGGGGCAAAGGGGGGGGGCAGAGGGGCAAAGGGGGGGAGGCAGAGGGGCAAAGGGGGGGGGCAGAGGGGCAAAGGAGGGGGGCAGAGGGGCAAAAGGGGGGGCAGAGGGGCAAAGATGGGGGGGGGCAGAGGGGCAAAGGGGGGGGGGCAGAGGGGCAAAGGGGGGGGGCAGAGGGGCAAACGGGGGGGGCAGAGGGGCAAAGGGGGGGGCAGAGGGGCAAAGGGGGGGGGCAGAGGGGCAAAGGGGGGGGGCAGAGGGGCAGAGGGGCAAAGGGGGGGACAGAGGGGCAAAGGGGGGGGCAGAGGGGCAAAGGGGGGGGCAGAGGGGCAAAGGGGGGGGGGCAGAGGAGCAAAGGGGGGGGCAGAGGGGCAAAGGGGGGGGGCAGAGGGGCAAAGGGGGGGGCAGAGGGGCAAAGGGGGGGGCAGAGGGGCAAAGGGGGGGGGGCAGAGGAGCAAAGGGGGGGGCAGAGGGGCAAAGGGGGGGGGCAGAGGGGCAAAGGGGGGGCAGAGGGGCAGAGGGGGGGGGGCATTGGGGCAAAGGGGGGGGCAGAGGGGTAGAGGGGCAAAGAGGGGGGCAGAGGGGCAAAGGGGGGGGGGCAGAGGGGCAAAGAGGGGGGCAGAGGGGCAAAGGGGGGGGGCAGAGGGGCAAAGGGGGGGGGGGCAGAGGGGCAAAGGGGGGGGCAGAGGGGCAAAGGGGGGGGGCTGAGGGGCAAAGGGGGGGGGCAGAGGGGCAGAGGGGGGGGCAGAGGGGCAAAGAGGGGGGGGGGGCAGACGGGCAAAGAGGGGGAGGGGCAGAGGGGCAAAGAGGGGGAGGGGGGCAGAGGGGCAAAGGGGGGGGGCAGAGGGGCAGAGGGGCAAAGGGGGGGGCAGAGGGGCAAAGGGGGGGGGCAGAAGGGCAAAGGGGGGGCAGAGGGGCAAAGGGGGGGGGGCAGAGGGGTAAAGAGGGGGGGGGCAGAGGGGCAAAGGGGGGGGGGCGGAGGGGCAAAGAGGGGGGGGGCAGAGGGGCAAAGGGGGGGGGCAGAGGAGCAAAGGGGGGGAGGCAGAGGGGCAAAGGGGGGGGGCAGAGGGGCAAAGGGGGGGGGCAGAGGGGCAAAGAGGGGGGGGGGCAAAGGGGGGGGGCAGGGGGGCAAAAGGGGGGGCAGAGGGGCAAAGATGGGGGGGGGGGGGCAGAGGGACGGATGGATGGATGGATGGATGCACTGCGCTTGTTCCGGTGCGCTACACCGTCTGCCCAGGGCCCGTTGCTTTCGCTGTGTTTCCTCGGCTTATCACTGCTTTCCCTCCTCATCCCTTACCCGGCACACGCCCTGGAGCACGCACTGAGCGGTCGCATTCATTCATTCTTCCATGCATCCACGTACTGGCTCATTGTCTGTGCATGTGCGCTGCTTTCACCATTGTTTTCACCATTGCCACCCTTTACCCTTTCCTTTTCCCTGGTTGCCCCATGGTGTGGGGCCCCACATTCTTGCTTGCGGATACTGGAGGTGTCGCTTGGCTCCTCCCTTGCCACCTGCAGGACAGTGAGGTTAGGTCATCTGCACACGGTCAATCGCCTGTTGCACTGCATGGGCCCATTCTGTCGCCTGGGCACCCCCGGTTAGGCACATGACCATGTATGCACCGTGTCCCTCCCATACTACTCGTCGCATCACCCTGCATTGGGCTTCTGCCCTCTCATACCACTGCTTCTGCTGCGGTGTAACTCCTTCCTTGGTGATAGCTATGTAGCACATGCCCATCCCAAAGGGTGGCGCCGTTACCCTTTGTAAGCCCTCTAGGGGCAGGCTTCCTATCCTTTTGTGGGAACCCCACGCTGCATGTTGGATGCTGCACAGCCGCATGTTCTGTACCCCCTTTGCTGCCAGCCGCACTTTAGTTCCCCATACTGCTGCGAGCAATGCCCATAGCAGTGGTGCTGGGATGGTGGTCTCTTGCCCCTCCTCTTCCTGGTACCTGCACCTGTCATCTGTGTGCATCATAGCCGCGTAGTGTTGCCCTGCAGGCAGGGCCCAATACTCTTTCCACAGCTCTGTGTCTGCAGTCGCTGTATGCCATATATACATGCCTTGCGTGTGCATGATGCGTAAACATATGTGGTGCGCGGGCTCCACACTGAGCACTTGCATCGCTGCCACCACATCCGTGCTGGGCACCGACGCTGTGTACATGGGCCACAGGGTGATACCCTCTGTGTGCATGCTTTGCTCATACCACCAGCTGTGTTTAGGCGGTACCCATAGCAGTAGCACTGTGGTGCCCTGTCCCGTGAGCTGTACCCCCCCCCACACCTGGCGTATTTGTACCCCCCGCTTGGTGTGTTCTGCGCACACTCGCGCAATAGCCCCCATGCCCTGTACGACACTGTGCCACAGGTTGGGGCATCTCTGGTGTGCATGTGTCACTCTGCATGCATATGTTCCCTTACACGCTTCACATTCTCCGTGTCCTTCCGTGTCTATGTACATGTCCCTGGTGTTTTCAAAAAATGCCGCCAACAGGGCACTCGCCTGGTCTCTGGGATGGCGAAATGTACACTGAGCCCACTGGTGTCGCAGGCTGGCATCCTCTCTTCTCTCCTGCACATGCTCCATTGGTGTGTACCCCTGTTCTGACGGCACTGAGTCTCCTGCCTGCACCATGCTGTCCCTGACCATGCGCTTTATGCCCATCACCCTACGCCCTTTGTGGTACCATGCGAATGTGTGCCCTGCCACCCATGCCTGCGGCATGGTCCAGTGGCTGCCCTCCCTGTTTCTTTGTGCTCGTTTGGCCTTGGTGTCCGCTGCCTTATTGGCCATGGCCAGCACGCCTTGTAACTGTGTGTCGTGCTGTGCTGGGCACCATCCCATTCTGAGTGGCATGCTCTGTGCTAAGTCGTAGAAGTCACACACTGTGCGATCCATGAGGTTGCCCCCCCTGTGTGTGAGTGTGTGGTGTGCCAGGGCTGTTGCCGCCCCTTTGTTGTCACAAAAGGCCAGCACCAGGTCGACGCTCTCCCCTCTGGTGCTCGTCGCCCTGTGTATCGCCCTGCATGCCTCCACCACCGCTGTGGCTTCCAGCACATCTGTGCTGCCATGCATGAGATCCATCCCTGCTTGCCCTTCCCATACTATGGTGCCATGCAGGTCACTGGCCACTGCCCCCAGGCCCCATATCGTCTCTCCTTGTTTGCCACTCACATCCCCCACTACTACTAGTACTCTGTGTGGTATGCTTTTCACGCTTGCATGACATTCCCATGTGTCACACTGTGCTCCCTCATGGTGTATCACCGGCTTCCATTGGTGCTCTGTGCACCAGCGGTATAGCTTGTCATAGTCTGTATCCACCCCCCGCAGCGCTCCCATTCCTCCCCACGGCCGGATGATTGCCATTTGGGTGGTTTCCCTGACCCATTGGTGTTTGGCATTCGCTGTTTTGTACATGTCCATCAGATTGTTTTCCCAAAATGCTTGCAGTGGTGGTGTCACCGCCAAGCCTTTTGCATGCACAAAAAATTGCTTGGGGGTTTTCAGGGGTAGGTATAGTGTTCGCCGCATGGTGTTGCACATGATGCCCAGTACTGTCTTGGTTTCCCCTGCATGCCCCCTCCCATTGACATGCTGTGGCCACCCCACACTGCGCTTGTATAGCCATCTGGCTAGTATGCATCCGGCCACCAGGGCCTTCAATATGGCCAGCGAGGGTACATGCCTGCATGCCTGTGCTGTGATGTGGCGTGCATGTTTCCTTATTCCCTGGATGTCTTCCCCCGCTGCCGTGAGCACATTTGCATTGCCCCCCAGGAACTTGATGTACTTGGTACGCTTGGCCGCGTGTACCGTGGTTCCTTCCACTTGGATGGTGGAGGCCTGTGGTGTGATTTTGTGGTTGCGGTATGCATAATGGATGAGGCCAAACTTGTCGGGGTTGCACGCCGCATTCATGGCTTTGAGCACTGCTATAGTTCTGTTCACGCTGTGTTGTAGGCCTTGCGTTGTGGCCCCCCATAGTGTGGTATCATCCACCACACACTGTATGTGTAGGCGTGCCATGGACTCCCACAGTCTCAGTGAGATCCCTCCCTCCCTGATTCCTGGTCCTGCCAGAAACAGAGAATTCCAGATGTAAAAATAGGGGTCCATGCCCCCACCCTGTACCAGTCCCCCCGTCACAAAGTACGCCATGGAAAGGCCCATGGCCGTCACCACGTAGGCCGTGATGTGTGCATACAATTGGCTTTGTTGCCTCCACGCCCATTGCAAATTCCCTCCTTGCGTCACCTGTTTGGTCACCAGTTATCTGTCTGTCTGCCCATACCCATTGCTGAGGTCCAGGAACATTAAGAGGATTTCCCCTGTATCCCTTAGCTGTGTGAAGATGCTGGTGTAGGTTAGCCGCCGCAAGTGCTGGCAGTTCAGGCCCTTTAGGATCGCATGCTGCAACATGTGCAGGTCCTCCGGGGTGTTGTACCTCTGGCTCCTCATGAGGAGCAGCTTCTGCCCCTGCCTGGGTATTGCCGATCCCAGCATGATGGGTCGTGTGTGTTTGTTTAAAACGATACCTGGCTGTTTTTCAAAAGGCAGGTGCAAAAATCTGGTGCATTCTGCTGGCAGTTTGTCAATGGGGGTTAGCAGAACCTTCGCCTGCATGTGCTGGTATGCCAGCTCTGCGTGGATGGACAGCCCTGCCGCCACTCCATCCGCCGCTACCGTTAGGTTGCGTTGCGCCCTTGCCAGCTCCCTGCCCTCACCATACTGCATGGGGTACCCCAGTGTGTGTCTCACCTCACCTGCTGACTCTTCTGTCACCCTGGCCCTCTCTACTCTGGTCACTTTGTCATAGCATCCCCTGTCTTCTCCCGTTGGTGTGTGCCTGCTGACCCACTCCACACTTGGGCTGGCTGTTGGCAGAGTGTTTTTTCTCTGTGCCTCTTTCGCCACCACCTCCTTCACTTTCTCTCCCGTGGCCACTGTGTGTGTCGTGGTGTCCCATACCTTGGTGAGCTGGACCAGTTTGCTTGCTTTCTTGATCCTCAGGATTTTGGTGGTGGCCCCCGTTTGCTGTATCTGTTCTAGGACATGGCGTTCTTGCATTTTCGCCAGCCATACCTTATCATGTAGCATGGTGAGCACCTCCGGCACGTCCACCCAATTCCCCGTCCCCCCTCCCCCCCCCTGACTCTCCTGTTGCATGGCCTCTCTGATGGATTGTTCCGCTTGCCTTTGCACCCGTAGTTCATCCACTGCTGCCACTACCTCCCGGTACATGACCACCCATTGCTGCACGGTGAGTCCTGCCCCACTGACACACTCCATCACCGTGCCCCAACTCTGTCTGTCCCCCGGCCCCCACGCATTGACTCCTGTGGGCTTGTGTCCCACCGGTGCGGTGTCGCTGTCCCACCCCCTCCCTACCCTCACCTTAAACAGCACCAGCGGATGGTCCGCCACTCCCTCACTGTAGTGCACCACTTCCGGCTCCATGGCCTTGGACGTGATCACCCAGTCTTTATGGTCTCTCGCCTCATGTCCTGTGGTGTGCGTGTACATTCTTCTGTCATGCATCCACCGTGCTGTGGGTGTGTGTGTGGGGACATATCTGTTCCAATCACCACATATGATACATTGCGCATATGCATGCAATGCGTACACTGCCGTGAGTGTTTGCAGGCACTTGGCGTAGTCACCTGGTGCATTGCGTTGTGGCATGTGCACTACTATGAGCAGTATGGTGTGGTGTGCCATTCGTGCCAACACAGCCATGGCCCATCTGTCGTCATGCACTTTCTCCATGTGCGTGACCCTATCTGTATGCATCCACACCCCAATCCCCTTCCCGACCCCCATGTGCTTGGATATTCGCCTCTTGTACCCCATGAACAGGGGGTCTCGTTTCTCCACCCCCCATATTTCCGCCACCGCCACAAGGGTGGCTCTGTTCCGTAGTGCCACTGTCTTTATCTCTTGCCATTTGCTTGCCGTCATGCTTTGCGCATTGACAAACATGCCTGTTATGGTTACCTTCCCTCCCCGCCCTTGTGACAGGATCTTAGGCATCCCACTCCATATGGATGTCGTATAGTGCATCTGGGGCAGTTGTGTTTGTGGGTGCAGGTACGCACTGCAAATGGTGTGCCCATCGCTGTGTGTTATTGTGCATCGCAGTTCCATTGTGGACATGTCCTCCTCCTTTGTGCCCCAGGCCCTGGCCCACTCTTCAAACAAGGCTCTCTCATTGCCTTTCATGCTCGCCCATACCTGTGCACATTTCCTTCCTTTACCACCATCTTTTCTGCGCCACACTCTTTTGCGCAGGATGGTCCATTGTAGTACAAATACATCATATGCTGGCAGCACCCATTCCCCAGCCGTTCCCATGATCCCCTGTGCAGTGTATCTTTGCACTCCATAGTGTCTCCACCAATCGTGGGACATTTGTAGGCGAAACATGGCTCCCCCAAACTCCATGTCCCCTGACTCTACTGTGTGCACTGTCTCCGCCCTGTGTGCTTGTGCTGTGAGTGTAATGTGTTGTGGCCGACCTCGTAGCTGGATGCTCTTCCAGTGCCTGCTGACACCGTCTGGGTTCATGTGCCATTCCAGTCCCAGAGTGGTTATGGCCACCCTGTGTGCCACTTGTGTGCGTTCATTGCCCGTGATCATCCAGGGGTGCATGCGGGGGTTCACCACTGGTCCATGTGGTTGTTTCAGGGTTTGGCCCAGTTGTGGCCGCCCACTCGTGGTGCGACGATACTCCCATGCCATGGACATTCCCGGGGTGTCCAATACCCCTGGGTGCAGTGGCCGGCTCCCCCCTACTTGCATGGTGTGCTTTGGCTTGTTGCCTGCATTCGCTGCCTCCGCTGTGTAGGCCCTGGTGCCACCCTTCTGTACCCACATCCCTTTATATTGCACTGCCTGTTTCAGCATGTGCTCGTCTATGTGCATATCAAACATGACTGGTCCCCCTGTGCGTTCTTGTTCCCCCATCCCCCATATGGATATGAACGGTGTTGTGGGTGTGTGTGGCGCCATTGTGAGGATAACAAGTCGGCCCAGGGTCCCACTGAGACCTGCTGACGTGATGTTGATCGCCGGGTCTCCTCCTTTGCTTGGCCTTGTTCTCGTTACCGGTGTGGCTTGATCCTTGGCTTTGTGGCATGTCACTGTACCCCATCGGCACTCTTCCACTTTCATTGACATGGCCACTCCTTTGAGGGCTGCTTGCCTCATCGTTCTTCCTCCCATGTATGCCTCATAGCTGGCCGCATCCACCGCCAGCAGCAGCGGTCTTTCACTTTTGCCATCCACCACAGCACATAGCGCCGGCCACATGTCCGCCAGGTTGTGGAATTAGAACTTTTCATTGATGAATTGTGCCACTCGGTTGGGGTTGCTGCAGCGTATTCCTGTCAGCTGTATCACCTTCAGCGCTTGCTGTTCCTCTGTGATGTCCACGTATTTGTTGTCCTCGCTGTCTTCTTCATCCTCATCCGGCTCTCGTTTGCGTTTCAGGTTGCGGACCATTCGCCTCATATCCGTTTCTTTCTCTTTTTCGCTCCCTTTCTTTTTCCCCACATCGCCCGCTTGATCTTGGTCCTTGGCCTTGTGCTTCTCCTTTTTGCTCTGCAGCAGTCTCATCAAGCGGTCTGTCTCATCCTCAGATTCAGAGCTGTCTTCCTCCATCTCCGCCAACTGCTGTTGTAGTCTTTCTTTTTGTTGATCCTTCTGTGCTTTTGCCGCCGCCTTTTCTGCTTGCTTCAGCTTTGCTGTCAGCTCCTCTTTGCTCGGCGATGCCCTTGTCTGGCGCTTGTTTTTTTGCTCTTCCAATGGTGTTACCAGCTCTGCTTGTTCATCAAGAAGTCGCTGGATGTATATGTCCCTTTCATCTTCGGGCTCCACCGCTGGCTTCTTGTTTGGTGGCTTGTCCGCCTCAGGCTTTTTTGCCACAAATCCAGCCATGCGCGCCACGTTGGCTATGTGCTTCTTCCATGCTTGGTGCGTACTTTGTTCTCCACCCACTTGGAGGTGTTTGTTGCCGATCACTTTACTTCCTTCTCCTTTGGCCATCCTTTGGACTTCTTGTGCTACCGCCAGCTGGTGGTGATCTCCCAATCCTTCCAATGTCTGCATGTCCGCTCCTACACATTTCATTGTTCTTTGGAGCTCTGTGATTTGCTCTTCCGTGATGGCCTCCAGTGCTGCGTGGTAGGATTGGACACATACCTGTTCGTCCCGTAGGGCCATGGCAGCCCTGGCTGTGTCCGTGAGTCCCTCCTTTGGTATGGTGTAAAGTGCCATTAGTTTGGCAGGCACCGCCCCTTCATGCATGGCAATCGCCAGGTCCACCCATCTTTCTTCATCGTCCACTGATTTCCATTGAATCAGCTCTTTTCCTTGGCGCACTTCAGTGTCTCCCCACTGGACAAATGTATTCAGTGTGAGGACTTTGGCGAGCTGTCCTGGGGACCCTGGGACCGACGCCATGTGGATCTGTACGAGGGTGTGGGGTTGCGTGGTGCCCCTTGTTGTTTCTTGCCCCCTGTGCTTTGTGCTTGTCCCCTCTGTGCGTGTATCCATATGTTTATCGTGTGTATTATGATTGTCTCTCATTCTCTCTATGGCATCTGCGGTCTGTCATTGAATTTTTCGGCTTTCCGGGCCATGATCACGCCGTTCGCGGGCTGCCGCTTGGCTGCTCATGCGCGTCGACTCCACCATTGCGGTGTTCGAATCGCTGCCTCTTGGCCTTGTTACCGGATCGCCAGCTTCCGCTTGTGCGTCCTGAGTAACATACCAGTGTTGTTGCGCTGGGCCGGTGTGTGTTGGAGTGTGTTGTGTGCCCTGTGGTATGCCTGCCCGTTTCATCTCTCGGGTCTTAATGCCTGCTTACTATGGCAGGTCTTTGCGCCGCCATATCAGGTGCCAGGTTCATGCGCCTGGTCTTATTTCCTTTTGCCTGTGTTTGTGTTCCTTTGCTTGCTGTTGTGTATCTTGCTTGTTTGTTTGCTTGCTTGTCGCACCTTTGCGCATCACGTCTCTGGTTCTCTTCACTGTCTGTTGTCGTCCTGTACCTGTATAATTTGTGATAATGCCGTGTAAACACATCGCCTCTCGTGAGGCGTCATGGGTTCCCTGCGGAGAGGGGGGCAGAGGGGCAAAGGGGGGGGCAGAGGGGCAAAGGGGGGGGGGCAGAGGGCAAAGGGGGGGGGGCAGAGGGGCAAAGGGGGGTGGCAGAGGGGCAAAGGGGGGGGGGCAGAGGGGCAAAGGGGGGGGGGCAGAGGGGCAAAGGGGGGGGCAGAGGGGCAAAGAGGAGGGGGGGGCAGACGGGCAAAGAGGGGGAGGGGCAGAGGGGCAAAGAGGGGGAGGGGCAAAGGGGCAAAGAGCGGGGGGGGCAGAGGGGCAAAGGGGGGGGCAAAGGGGCAGAGGGGCAGAGGGGGGGGGGCAGAGGGGCAAAGGGGGGGGCAGAGGGGTAGAGGGGCAAAGAGGGGGGCAGAGGGGCAAAGGGGGGGGGGGGCAGAGGGGCAAAGGGGGGGGGGCAGAGGGGCAAAGGGGGGGGGCAGACGGGCAAAGAGGGGGAGGGGCAGAGGGGCAAAGAGGGGGAGGGGCAAAGGGGCAAAGAGGGGGGGGCAGAGGGGCAGAGGGGCAAAGGGGCGGGCAGAGGGGCAGAGGGGGGGGGGCAGAGGGGCAAAGGGGGGGGGCAGAGGGGTAGAGGGGCAGAGGGGCAAAGGGGGGGGGGCAGAGGGGCAAAGAGGGGGGCAGAGGGGCAAGGGCGGGGGGCAGAGGGGCAAAGGGGGGGGGGCAGAGGGGCAAAGGGGGGTGGGCAGAGGGGCAAAGGGGGGGGCAGAGGGGCAAAGGGGGGGGGCAGAGGGGCAAAGGGCTGGGGGCAGAGGGGCAGAGGGGCAAAGGGGGGGGGCAGAGGGGCAAAGGGGGGGGGGCAGAGGGGCAAAGGGGGGGGGCAGAGGGGCAAAGAGGGGGGGGGGCAGACGGGCAAAGAGGGGGAGGGGCAGAGGAGCAAAGAGGGGGAGGGGCAGAGGGGCAAAGAGGGGGGGGCAGAGGGGCAAGGGGGGGGGGGGCAGAAGGGCAAAGGGGGGGCAGAGCGGCAAAGGGGGGGGGCAGAGGGGTAAAGAGGGGGTGGCAGAGGGGCAAAGGGGGGGGGCGGAGGGGCAAACAGGGGGGGGGGCAGAGGGGCAAAGGGGGGGGGGGCAGAGGAGCAAAGGGTTCAGGTTCAGGTTCAGGACGACCTGCCCGAGGCTCCAGCACAGCCGCAGGGGGACCCAGAAAACGAGGGGCTCCCAACCGCCACAAGGCGGCTTACTCGGTCCCGCCTGGAAAGGTCGAAGCGGGCAGCCCGTGGCGGCACCCCGAGCCACCGGGGGCCGACACTTGCCGAGTTTCGGGGGGGGGGTCCGCATGTGGTGTGGGCGGGGGCGCGAGGGCTGTAGGGGGCTCACGTGCGCAGGGGCGTCAGTGTGCCGCCGGCGTCGGCCTAGACGGTGTCGGTGAGGGTGCTGCCGGAAAGGCACAACGGGGTCCGCGAAGTGCCGCCGCTTCACGCCTTGCCCCAACAGGGGCGCAGACTGGGGCTGCGCAGGGGCGCAGACTGGGGCTGCGCAGGGGCGCAGACTGGGGCTGCGCATGGGCGCAGACTGGGGCTGCGCATGAGCGCAGGCTGGGGCTGCGCAGGGGCGCAGACTGGGGCTGCGCATGGGCGCAGACTGGGGCTGCGCAGGGGCGCAGACTGGGGCTGCGCAGGGGCGCAGACTGGGGCTGCGCAGGGGCGCAGACTGGGGCTGCGCAGGGGCGCAGACTGGGGCTGCGCAGGGGCGCAGACTGGGGCTGCGCATGAGCGCAGGCTGGGGCTGCGAAGGGGCGCAGACTGGGGCTGCGCAGGGGCGCAGACTGGGGCTGCGCAGGAGCGCAGACTGGGGCTGCGCAGGGGCGCAGACTGGGGCTGCGCATGAGCGCAGGCTGGGGCTGCGAAGGGGCGCAGACTGGGGCTGCGCAGGGGCGCAGACTGGGGCTGCGCAGGGGCGCAGACTGGGGCTGCGCAGGGGCGCAGACTGGGGCTGCGCAGGGGCGCAGACTGGGGCTGCGCATGAGCGCAGGCTGGGGCTGCGAAGGGGCGCAGACTGGGGCTGCGCAGGGGCGCAGACTGGGGCTGCGCAGGAGCGCAGACTGGGGCTGCGCAGGGGCGCAGACTGGGGCTGCGCATGAGCGCAGGCTGGGGCTGCGCAGGGGCGCAGACTGGGGCTGCGCAGGGGCGCAGACTGGGGCTGCGCAGGGGCGCAGACTGGGGCTGCGCATGTGCGCAGACTGGGGCTGCGCAGGGGCGCAGGCTGGGGCTGCGCAGGGGCGCAGACTGGGGCTGCGCAGGGGCGCAGACTGGGGCTGCGCAGGAGCGCAGACTGGGGCTGCGCAGGGGCGCAGACTGGGGCTGCGCAGGGGCGCAGACTGGGGCTGCGCAGGGGCGCAGACTGGGGCTGCGCAGGAGCGCAGACTGGGGCTGCGCAGGGGCGCAGACTGGGGCTGCGCAGGGGCGCAGACTGGGGCTGCGCACGGGCGCAGTCTGCGCAGTGGCGCAGACTGGGGCTGTGCAGGGGCGCAGACTGGGGCTGCGCACGGGCGCAGACTGGGGCTGCGCAGGGGCGCAGACTGGGGCTGCGCAGGCGCGCAGACTGGGGCTGCGCAGGAGCGCAGACTGGGGCTGCGCAGGGGCGCAGACTGGGGCTGCGTACGGGCGCAGACTGGTGCTGCGCAGGCGCGCAGACTGGGGCTGCGCATGAGCGCAGGCTGGGGCTGCGCAGGGGCGCAGACTGGGGTTGCGCAGGGGCGCAGACTGGGGCTGCGCATGCGCGCAGACTGGGGCTGCGCAGGGGCGCAGACTGGGGCTGCGCATGAGCGCAGGCTGGGGCTGCGCAGGGGCGCAGACTGGGGCTGCGCATGTGCGCAGTCTGGGGCTGCGCAGGGGCGCAGGCTGGGGCTGCGCAGGGGCGCAGACTGGGGCTGCGCAGGGGCGCAGACTGGGGCTGCGCATGCACGCAGACTGGGGCTGCGCAGGGGCGCAGACTGGGGCTGCGCAGGGGCGCAGACTGGGGCTGCGCTGGGGCGCAGACTGGGGCTGCGCAGGGGCGCAGACTGGGGCTGCGCATGAGCGCAGGCTGGGGCTGCGCATGAGCGCAGACTGGGGCTGCGCACGGGCGCAGACTGGGGCTGCGCACGGGCGCAGACTGGGGCTGCGCAGGGGCGCAGACTGGGGCTGCGCAGGGGCGCAGACTGGGGCTGCGCATGGGCGCAGACTGGGGCTGCGCAGGGGCGCAGACTGGGGCTGCGCAGGGGCGCAGACTGGGGCTGCGCATGTGCGCAGACTGGGGCTGCGCAGGGGCGCAGACTGGGGTCGCGAAGGGGCGCAGACTGGGGCTGCGCACGGGCGCAGTCTGCGCAGTGGCGCAGACTGGGGCTGCGCAGGGGCGCAGACCCGGGCTGCACAGGGGCGCAGACTGGGGCTGCGCAGGGGCGCAGACTGGGGCTGCACAGGGGCGCAGACTGGGGCTGCGCATGTGCGCAGACTGGGGCTGCGCAGGGGCGCAGACTGGGGCTGCGCAGGGGCGCAGGCTGGGGCTGCGCAGGGGCGCAGACTGGGGCTGAGCAGGGGCGCGGACTGGGGCTGTGCAGGGGTGCAGACTGGGGCTGCGCAGGCGCGCAGACTGGGGCTGCGCAGAAGCGCAGACTGGGGCTGCGCATGGGCACAGACTGGGGCTGCGCAGGGGCACAGACTGGGGCTGCGCAGGGGCGCAGACTGGGGCTGCGCAGGGGCGCAGACTGGGGCTGCGCATGGGCGCAGACTGGGGCTGCGCATGCGTGCAGACTGGGGCTGCGCAGGGGCGCAGACTGGGGCTGCGCAGGGGCGCAGACTGGGGCTGCGCATGTGCGCAGACTGGGGCTGCGCAGTCGCGCAGGCTGGGGCTGCGCAGGGGCGCAGACTGGGGCTGCGCAGGGGCGCAGACTGGGGCTGCGCAGGGGCGCAGACTGGGGCTGCGAAGGGGCGCAGACTGGGGCTGCGCACGGGCGCAGTCTGCGCAGTGGCGCAGACTGGGGCTGCGCAGGGGCGCAGACTGGGGCTGCACAGGGGCGCAGACTGGGGCTGCGCAGGGGCGCAGACTGGGGCTGCACAGGGGCGCAGACTGGGGCTGCGCATGTGCGCAGACTGGGGCTGCGCAGGGGCGCAGACTGGGGCTGCGCAGGGGCGCAGGCTGGGGCTGCGCAGGGGCGCAGACTGGGGCTGCGCAGGGGCGCAGGCTGGGGCTGCGCAGGGGCGCAGACTGGGGCTGCGCAGGGGCGCAGACTGGGGCTGCGCAGGAGCGCAGACTGGGGCTGCGCAGGGGCGCAGACTGGGGCTGCGCAGGGGCGCAGACTGGGGCTGCGCATGTGCGCAGACTGGGGCTGCGCATGGGCGCAGACTGGGGCTGCGCATGCGTGCAGACTGGGGCTGCGCAGGGGCGCAGACTGGGGCTGCGCAGGGGCGCAGACTGGGGCTGCGCATGTGCGCAGACTGGGGCTGCGCAGGGGCGCAGGCTGGGGCTGCGCAGGGGCGCAGACTGGGGCTGCGCAGGGGCGCAGACTGGGGCTGCGCAGGAGCGCAGACTGGGGCTGCGCAGGGGCGCAGACTGGGGCTGCGCAGGGGCGCAGACTGGGGCTGCGCAGGGGCGCAGACTGGGGCTACGCAAGGGCACAGACTGGGGCTGCGCAGGGGCGCAGACTGGGGCTGCGCAGGGGCGCAGACTGGGGCTGCGCAGGGGCGCAGACGGGGGCTGCGCAGGCAGGGGCGCAGACTGGGGCTGCGCGGGGGCGCAGACTGGGGCTGCGCAGGGGCGCAGACTGGGGCTGCGCAGGGGCGCAGACTGGGGCTGCGCACGGGCGCAGACTGGGGCTGCGTACTGGCGCAGACTGGGGCTACGCAGAGGCGCAGACTGGGGTTACGCAGGGGCGCAGACTGGGGCTGCGCAGGGGCGCAGACTTGGGCTGCGCAGGGGCGCAGGCTGCGCAGGGGCGCAGACTGGGGCTGCGCAGGGGCGCAGGCTGGGGCTGCGCAGGGGCGCAGACTGGGGCTGCGCAGGGGCGCAGACTGGGGCTGCGCATGTGCGCAGACTGGGGCTGCGCAGGGGCGCAGGCTGGGGCTGCGCAGGGGCGCAGGCTGGGGCTGCGCAGGGGCGCAGACTGGGGCTGCGCAGGGGCGCAGACTGGGGCTGCGCAGGGGCGCAGGCTGGGGCTGCGCAGGGGCGCAGACTGGGGCTGCGCAGGGGCGCGGACTGGGGCTGTGCGGGGGCGCAGACTGGGGCTGCGCAGGCGCGCAGACTGGGGCTGTGCAGGAGCGCAGACTGGGGCTGCGCAGGGGAGCAGACTGGGGCTGCGCAGGGGCGCAGACTGGGGCTGCGCAGGGGCGCAGACTGGGGCTGCGCAGGGGCGCAGACTGGGGCTGCGCAGGGGCGCAGACTGGGGCTGCGCATGGGCGCAGACTGGGGCTGCGCATGCGTGCAGACTGGGGCTGCGCAGGGGCGCAGACTGGGGCTGCGCAGGGGCGCAGACTGGGGCTGCGCATGTGCGCAGACTGGGGCTGCGCAGTCGCGCAGGCTGGGGCTGCGCAGGGGCGCAGACTGGGGCTGCGCAGGGGCGCAGGCTGGGGCTGCGCAGGGGCGCAGACTGGGGCTGCGCAGGGGCGCAGACTGGGGCTGCGCAGGAGCGCAGACTGGGGCTGCGCAGGGGCGCAGACTGGGGCTGCGCAGGGGCGCAGACTGGGGCTGCGCATGTGCGCAGACTGGGGCTGCGCATGGGCGCAGACTGGGGCTGCGCATGCGTGCAGACTGGGGCTGCGCAGGGGCGCAGACTGGGGCTGCGAAGGGGCGCAGACTGGGGCTGCGCACGGGCGCAGTCTGCGCAGTGGCGCAGACTGGGGCTGCGCAGGGGCGCAGACTGGGGCTGCACAGGGGCGCAGACTGGGGCTGCGCATGTGCGCAGACTGGGGCTGCGCAGGGGCGCAGACTGGGGCTGCGCAGGGGCGCAGGCTGGGGCTGCGCAGGGGCGCAGACTGGGGCTGCGCAGGGGCGCAGGCTGGGGCTGCGCAGGGGCGCAGACTGGGGCTTCGCAGGGGCGCAGACTGGGGCTGCGCAGGAGCGCAGACTGGGGCTGCGCAGGGGCGCAGACTGGGGCTGCGCAGGGGCGCAGACTGGGGCTGCGCATGTGCGCAGACTGGGGCTGCGCATGGGCGCAGACTGGGGCTGCGCATGCGTGCAGACTGGGGCTGCGCAGGGGCGCAGACTGGGGCTGCGCAGGGGCGCAGACTGGGGCTGCGCATGTGCGCAGACTGGGGCTGCGCAGGGGCGCAGGCTGGGGCTGCGCAGGGGCGCAGACTGGGGCTGCGCAGGGGCGCAGACTGGGGCTGCGCAGGGGCGCAGACTGGGGCTGCGCAGGGGCGCAGACTGGGGCTACGCAAGGGCACAGACTGGGGCTGCGCAGGGGCGCAGACTGGGGCTACGCAAGGGCACAGACTGGGGCTGCGCAGGGGCGCAGACTGGGGCTGCGCAGGAGCGCAGACTGGGGCTGCGCAGGGGCGCAGACTGGGGCTGCGCAGGGGCGCAGACTGGGGCTGCGCAGGGGCGCAGACTGGGGCTACGCAAGGGCACAGACTGGGGCTGCGCAGGGGCGCAGACTGGGGCTGCGCAGGGGCGCAGACTGGGGCTGCGCAGGGGCGCAGACGGGGGCTGCGCAGGCAGGGGCGCAGACTGGGGCTGCGCAGGGGCGCAGACTGGGGCTGCGCAGGGGCGCAGACTGGGGCTGCGCACGGGCGCAGACTGGGGCTGCGTACTGGCGCAGACTGGGGCTACGCAGAGGCGCAGACTGGGGTTACGCAGGGGCGCAGACTGGGGCTGCGCAGGGGCGCAGACTGGGGCTGCGCAGGGGCGCAGGCTGCGCAGGGGCGCAGACTGGGGCTGCGCAGGGGCGCAGGCTGGGGCTGCGCAGGGGCGCAGACTGGGGCTGCGCAGGGGCGCAGACTGGGGCTGCGCATGTGCGCAGACTGGGGCTGCGCAGGGGCGCAGGCTGGGGCTGCGCAGGGGCGCAGGCTGGGGCTGCGCAGGGGCGCAGACTGGGGCTGCGCAGGGGCGCAGACTGGGGCTGCGCAGGGGCGCAGGCTGGGGCTGCGCAGGGGCGCAGACTGGGGCTGCGCAGGGGCGCGGACTGGGGCTGTGCAGGGGCGCAGACTGGGGCTGCGCAGGCGCGCAGACTGGGGCTGTGCAGGAGCGCAGACTGGGGCTGCGCAGGGGAGCAGACTGGGGCTGCGCAGGGGCGCAGACTGGGGCTGCGCATGGGCGCAGACTGGGGCTGCGCATGGGCGCAGACTGGGGCTGCGCAGGGGCGCAGACTGGGGCTGCGCAGGGGCGCAGGCTGGGGCTGCGCAGGGGCGCAGGCTGGGGCTGCGCAGGGGCGCAGACTGGGGCTGCGCAGGGGCGCAGACTGGGGCTGCGTATGTGCGCAGACTGGGGCTGCGCAGGAGCGCAGACTGGGGCTGCGCAGGGGCGCAGACTGGGGCTGCGCATGAGCGCTGGCTGGGGCTGCGCAGGAGCGCAGACTGGGGCTGCGCAGGGGCGCAGACTGGGGCTGCGCAGGGGCGCAGACTGGGCCTGCCCAGGGGCGCAGACTGGGGCTGCGCAGGGGCGCAGACTGGGGCTGCGCAGGGGCGCAGACTGGGGCTGCGCAGGGGCGCAGGCTGGGGCTGCGCAGGGGCGCAGACTAGGGCTGCGCAGGGGCGCAGACTGGGGCTGCGCAGGAGCGCAGACTGGGGCTGCGCACGGGCGCAGACTGGGGCTACGCAGGGGCGCAGACTGGGGCTACGCAGGGGCGCAGACTGGGGCTGCGCAGGGGCGCAGACTGGGTCTGCGCAGGGGCGCAGACTGGGGCTGCGCAGGGGCGCAGACTGGGGCTGCGCATGGGCGCAGACTGGGGCTGCGTACGGGCGCAGACTGGGGCTACGCAGAGGCACAGACTGGGGTTACGCAGGGGCGCAGACTGGGGCTGCGCAGGGGCGCAGGCTGGGGCTGCGCAGGGGCGCAGACTGGGGCTGCGCAGGGGCGCAGACTGGGGCTGCGCAGGGGCGCAGACTGGGGCTGCGCAGGGGCGCAGACTGGGGCTGCGCAGGGGCGCAGGCTGGGGCTGCGCAGGGGCGCAGACTGGGGCTGCGCAGGGGCGCAGACTGGGGCTGCGCATGTGCGCATACTGGGGCTGCGCAGGGGCGCAGGCTGGTGCTGCGCAGGGGCGCAGACTGGGGCTGCGCAGGGGCGCAGACTGGGGCTGCGCAGGGGCGCAGACTGGGGCTGCGCAGGGGCGCAGACTGGGGCTGCGCAGGGGTGCAGACTGGGGCTGCGCAGGGGCGCAGGCTGGGGCTGCGCAGGGGCGCAGACTCGGGCTGCGCAGGGGCGCGGACTGGGGCTGTGCAGGGGCGCAGACTGGGGCTGCGCAGGCGCGCAGACTGGGGCTGTGCAGGAGCGCAGACTGGGGCTGCGCAGGGGAGCAGACTGGGGCTGCGCAGGGGCGCAGACTGGGGCTGCGCATGGGCGCAGACTGGGGCTGCGCATGGGCGCAGACTGGGGCTGCGCAGGGGCGCAGACTGGGGCTGCGCAGGGGCGCAGACCGGGGCTGCGCAGGGGCGCAGGCTGGGGCTGCGCAGGGGCGCAGACTGGGGCTACGCAGGGGCGCAGACTGGGGCTGCGCATGGGCGCAGACTGAGGCTGCGCATGTGC
The DNA here is from genome assembly GCA_964036045.1 of Eutreptiella sp. 'Long Island Sound 2002'. Taxonomy (NCBI): domain Eukaryota; phylum Euglenozoa; class Euglenophyceae; order Eutreptiales; family Eutreptiaceae; genus Eutreptiella; species Eutreptiella sp. 'Long Island Sound 2002'. The sequence goes on along the minus strand of CAXIWF010002032.1, from coordinate 7,098 downwards.
GCAGACTGGGGCTGCGCAGGGGCGCAGACTGGGGCTGCGCAGGGACGCAGACTGGGGCTGCGCATGGGCGCAGACTGGGGCTGCGCATGAGCGCAGACTGGGGCTGCGCAGGAGCGCAGACTGGGGCTGCGCAGGAGCGCAGACTGGGGCTACGCAGGGGCGCAGGCTGGGGCTGCGCAGGGGCGCAGACTGGGGCTACGCAGGGGCGGAGACTGGGGCTGCGCAGGAGCGCAGACTGGGGCTACGCAGGGGCGCAGACTGGGGCTGCGCACGGGCGCAGACTGGGGCTACGCAGGGGCGCAGACTGGGGCTACGCAGGGGCGCAGACTGGGGCTGCGCAGGGGCGCAGACTGGGGCTGCGCAGGGGCGCAGACTGGGGCTGCGCAGGGGCGCAGACTGGGGCTGCGCAGGGGCGCAGACTGGGGCTGCGCAGGGGCGCAGACTGGGGCTGCGCAGGGGCGCAGGCTGGGGCTGCGCAGGGGCGCAGACTGGGGCTGCGCAGGGGCGCATACTGGGGCTGCGCAGGCGCGCAGACTGGGGCTGCGCAGGGGCGCAGGCTGGGGCTGCGCAGGGGCGCAGACCGGGGCTGCGCAGGGGCGCAGACTGGGGCTGCGCAGGGACGCAGACTGGGGCTGCGCATGGGCGCAGACTGGGGCTGCGCATGAGCGCAGACTGGGGCTGCGCAGGAGCGCAGACTGGGGCTGCGCAGGAGCGCAGACTGGGGCTACGCAGGGGCGCAGGCTGGGGCTGCGCAGGGGCGCAGACTGGGGCTACGCAGGGGCGCAGACTGGGGCTACGCAGGGGCGCAGACTGGGGCTGCGCATGGGCGCAGACTGGGGCTGCGCAGGGGCGCAGACCGGGGCTGCGCAGGGGCGCAGACTGGGGCTGCGCAGGGACGCAGACTGGGGCTGCGCATGGGCGCAGACTGGGGCTGCGCATGAGCGCAGACTGGGGCTGCGCAGGAGCGCAGACTGGGGCTGCGCAGGAGCGCAGACTGGGGCTACGCAGGGGCGCAGGCTGGGGCTGCGCAGGGGCGCAGACTGGGGCTACGCAGGGGCGGAGACTGGGGCTACGCAGGGGCGCAGACTGGGGCTACGCATGGGCGCAGACTGGGGCTGCGCAGGGGCGCAGACTGGGGCTGCGCAGGGGCGCAGACTGGGGCTGCGCATGAGTGCAGACTGGGGCTGCGCAGGGGCGCAGACTGGGGCTGCGCAGGGGCGCAGACTGGGGCTGCGCAGGGGCGCAGGCTGGGGCTGCGCAGGGGCGCAGACTGGGGCTGCGCAGGGGCGCAGACTGGGGCTGCGCAGGGGCGCAGGCTGGGGCTACGCAGAGGCGCAGACTGGGGTTACGCAGGGGCGCAGACTGGGGCTGCGCAGGGGCGCAGACTGGGGCTGCGCAGGGGCGCAGGCTGCGCAGGGGCGCAGACTGGGGCTGCGCAGGGGCGCAGACTGGGGCTGCGCAGGGGCGCAGACTGGGGCTGCGCATGAGTGCAGACTGGGGCTGCGCATGTGCGCAGACTGGGGCTGCGCAGGGGCGCAGGCTGGGGCTGCGCAGGGGCGCAGGCTGGGGCTGCGCAGGGGCGCAGACTGGGGCTGCGCATGTGCGCAGACTGGGGCTGCGCAGGGGCGCAGGCTGGGGCTGCGCAGGGGCGCAGACTGGGGCTGCGCAGGGGCGCAGACTGGGGCTGAGCAGGGGCGCGGACTGGGGCTGTGCAGGGGTGCAGACTGGGGCTGCGCAGGCGCGCAGACTGGGGCTGCGCAGAAGCGCAGACTGGGGCTGCGCATGGGCACAGACTGGGGCTGCGCAGGGGCACAGACTGGGGCTGCGCAGGGGCGCAGACTGGGGCTGCGCAGGGGCGCAGACTGGGGCTGCGCATGGGCGCAGACTGGGGCTGCGCATGCGTGCAGACTGGGGCTGCGCAGGGGCGCAGACTGGGGCTGCGCAGGGGCGCAGACTGGGGCTGCGCATGTGCGCAGACTGGGGCTGCGCAGTCGCGCAGGCTGGGGCTGCGCAGGGGCGCAGACTGGGGCTGCGCAGGGGCGCAGACTGGGGCTGCGCAGGGGCGCAGACTGGGGCTGCGAAGGGGCGCAGACTGGGGCTGCGCACGGGCGCAGTCTGCGCAGTGGCGCAGACTGGGGCTGCGCAGGGGCGCAGACTGGGGCTGCACAGGGGCGCAGACTGGGGCTGCGCAGGGGCGCAGACTGGGGCTGCACAGGGGCGCAGACTGGGGCTGCGCATGTGCGCAGACTGGGGCTGCGCAGGGGCGCAGACTGGGGCTGCGCAGGGGCGCAGGCTGGGGCTGCGCAGGGGCGCAGACTGGGGCTGCGCAGGGGCGCAGGCTGGGGCTGCGCAGGGGCGCAGACTGGGGCTGCGCAGGGGCGCAGACTGGGGCTGCGCAGGAGCGCAGACTGGGGCTGCGCAGGGGCGCAGACTGGGGCTGCGCAGGGGCGCAGACTGGGGCTGCGCATGTGCGCAGACTGGGGCTGCGCATGGGCGCAGACTGGGGCTGCGCATGCGTGCAGACTGGGGCTGCGCAGGGGCGCAGACTGGGGCTGCGCAGGGGCGCAGACTGGGGCTGCGCATGTGCGCAGACTGGGGCTGCGCAGGGGCGCAGGCTGGGGCTGCGCAGGGGCGCAGACTGGGGCTGCGCAGGGGCGCAGACTGGGGCTGCGCAGGAGCGCAGACTGGGGCTGCGCAGGGGCGCAGACTGGGGCTGCGCAGGGGCGCAGACTGGGGCTGCGCAGGGGCGCAGACTGGGGCTACGCAAGGGCACAGACTGGGGCTGCGCAGGGGCGCAGACTGGGGCTGCGCAGGGGCGCAGACCCGGGCTGCGCAGGGGCGCAGACGGGGGCTGCGCAGGCAGGGGCGCAGACTGGGGCTGCGCAGGGGCGCAGACTGGGGCTGCGCAGGGGCGCAGACTGGGGCTGCGCACGGGCGCAGACTGGGGCTGCGTACTGGCGCAGACTGGGGCTACGCAGAGGCGCAGACTGGGGTTACGCAGGGGCGCAGACTGGGGCTGCGCAGGGGCGCAGACTGGGGCTGCGCAGGGGCGCAGGCTGCGCAGGGGCGCAGACTGGGGCTGCGCAGGGGCGCAGGCTGGGGCTGCGCAGGGGCGCAGACTGGGGCTGCGCAGGGGCGCAGACTGGGGCTGCGCATGTGCGCAGACTGGGGCTGCGCAGGGGCGCAGGCTGGGGCTGCGCAGGGGCGCAGGCTGGGGCTGCGCAGGGGCGCAGACTGGGGCTGCGCAGGGGCGCAGACTGGGGCTGCGCAGGGGCGCAGGCTGGGGCTGCGCAGGGGCGCAGACTGGGGCTGCGCAGGGGCGCGGACTGGGGCTGTGCAGGGGCGCAGACTGGGGCTGCGCAGGCGCGCAGACTGGGGCTGTGCAGGAGCGCAGACTGGGGCTGCGCAGGGGAGCAGACTGGGGCTGCGCAGGGGCGCAGACTGGGGCTGCGCATGGGCGCAGACTGGGGCTGCGCATGGGCGCAGACTGGGGCTGCGCAGGGGCGCAGACTGGGGCTGCGCAGGGGCGCAGACTGGGGCTGCGCAGGGGCGCAGGCTGGGGCTGCGCAGGGGCGCAGGCTGGGGCTGCGCAGGGGCGCAGACTGGGGCTGCGCAGGGGCGCAGACTGGGGCTGCGTATGTGCGCAGACTGGGGCTGCGCAGGAGCGCAGACTGGGGCTGCGCAGGGGCGCAGACTGGGGCTGCGCATGAGCGCTGGCTGGGGCTGCGCAGGAGCGCAGACTGGGGCTGCGCAGGGGCGCAGACTGGGGCTGCGCAGGGGCGCAGACTGGGCCTGCCCAGGGGCGCAGACTGGGGCTGCGCAGGGGCGCAGACTGGGGCTGCGCAGGGGCGCAGACTGGGGCTGCGTAGGGGCGCAGGCTGGGGCTGCGCAGGGGCGCAGACTAGGGCTGCGCAGGGGCGCAGACTGGGGCTGCGCAGGAGCGCAGACTGGGGCTGCGCACGGGCGCAGACTGGGGCTACGCAGGGGCGCAGACTGGGGCTACGCAGGGGCGCAGACTGGGGCTGCGCAGGGGCGCAGACTGGGTCTGCGCAGGGGCGCAGACTGGGGCTGCGCAGGGGCGCAGACTGGGGCTGCGCATGGGCGCAGACTGGGGCTGCGTACGGGCGCAGACTGGGGCTACGCAGAGGCACAGACTGGGGTTACGCAGGGGCGCAGACTGGGGCTGCGCAGGGGCGCAGGCTGGGGCTGCGCAGGGGCGCAGACTGGGGCTGCGCAGGGGCGCAGACTGGGGCTGCGCAGGGGCGCAGACTGGGGCTGCGCAGGGGCGCAGACTGGGGCTGCGCAGGGGCGCAGGCTGGGGCTGCGCAGGGGCGCAGACTGGGGCTGCGCAAGGGCGCAGACTGGGGCTGCGCATGTGCGCATACTGGGGCTGCGCAGGGGCGCAGGCTGGGGCTGCGCAGGGGCGCAGACTGGGGCTGCGCAGGGGCGCAGACTGGGGCTGCGCAGGAGCGCAGACTGGGGCTGCGCAGGGGCGCAGACTGGGGCTGCGCAGGGGTGCAGACTGGGGCTGCGCAGGGGCGCAGGCTGGGGCTGCGCAGGGGCGCAGACTCGGGCTGCGCAGGGGCGCGGACTGGGGCTGTGCAGGGGCGCAGACTGGGGCTGCGCAGGCGCGCAGACTGGGGCTGTGCAGGAGCGCAGACTGGGGCTGCGCAGGGGAGCAGACTGGGGCTGCGCAGGGGCGCAGACTGGGGCTGCGCATGGGCGCAGACTGGGGCTGCGCATGGGCGCAGACTGGGGCTGCGCAGGGGCGCAGACTGGGGCTGCGCAGGGGCGCAGACCGGGGCTGCGCAGGGGCGCAGGCTGGGGCTGCGCAGGGGCGCAGACTGGGGCTACGCAGGGGCGCAGACTGGGGCTGCGCATGGGCGCAGACTGAGGCTGCGCAGAAGCGCAGACTGGGGCTGCGCAGGGGCGCAGACTGGGGCTGCGCAGGGACGCAGACTGGGGCTGCGCATGGGCGCAGACTGGGGCTGCGCATGAGCGCAGACTGGGGCTGCGCAGGAGCGCAGACTGGGGCTGCGCAGGAGCGCAGACTGGGGCTACGCAGGGGCGCAGGGTGGGGCTGCGCAGGGGCGCAGACTGGGGCTACGCAGGGGCGGAGACTGGGGCTGCGCAGGAGCGCAGACTGGGGCTACGCAGGGGCGCAGACTGGTGCTGCGCACGGGCGCAGACTGGGGCTACGCAGGGGCGCAGACTGGGGCTACGCAGGGGCGCAGACTGGGGCTGCGCAGGGGCGCAGACTGGGGCTGCGCAGGGGCGCAGACTGGGGCTGCGCAGGGGCGCAGACTGGGGCTGCGCAGGGGCGCAGACTGGGGCTGCGCAGGGGCGCAGACTGGGGCTGCGCAGGGGCGCAGGCTGGGGCTGCGCAGGGGCGCAGACTGGGGCTGCGCAGGGGCGCATACTGGGGCTGCGCAGGCGCGCAGACTGGGGCTGCGCAGGGCGCAGGCTGGGGCTGCGCAGGGGCGCAGACCGGGGCTGCGCAGGGGCGCAGACTGGGGCTGCGCAGGGACGCAGACTGGGGCTGCGCATGGGCGCAGACTGGGGCTGCGCATGAGCGCAGACTGGGGCTGCGCAGGAGCGCAGACTGGGGCTGCGCAGGAGCGCAGACTGGGGCTACGCAGGGGCGCAGGCTGGGGCTGCGCAGGGGCGCAGACTGGGGCTACGCAGGGGCGCAGACTGGGGCTACGCAGGGGCGCAGACTGGGGCTGCGCATGGGCGCAGACTGGGGCTGCGCAGGGGCGCAGACCGGGGCTGCGCAGGGGCGCAGACTGGGGCTGCGCAGGGACGCAGACTGGGGCTGCGCATGGGCGCAGACTGGGGCTGCGCATGAGCGCAGACTGGGGCTGCGCAGGAGCGCAGACTGGGGCTGCGCAGGAGCGCAGACTGGGGCTACGCAGGGGCGCAGACTGGGGCTGCGCAGGGGCGCAGACTGGGGCTACGCAGGGGCGGAGACTGGGGCTACGCAGGGGCGCAGACTGGGGCTACGCATGGGCGCAGACTGGGGCTGCGCAGGGGCGCAGACTGGGGCTGCGCAGGGGCGCAGACTGGGGCTGCGCATGAGTGCAGACTGGGGCTGCGCAGGGGCGCAGACTGGGGCTGCGCAGGGGCGCAGACTGGGGCTGCGCAGGGGCGCAGGCTGGGGCTGCGCAGGGGCGCAGACTGGGGCTACGCAGGGGCGCAGACTGGGGCTGCGCAGGGGCGCAGACTGGGGCTGCGCATGGGCGCAGACTGGGGCAGCGCAAGGGCGCAGACTGGGGCTGCGCAGGGGCGCAGACTGGGGCTGCGCAGGGCAGTGCAGGAGGGGGGGGGGGGGGGGCCTCACCACAGGCTTTTGGCGACCCCCCCAGGCGCCGGGCTCCTCACCAGGAGGTTATTGGGGCCCGGGCCAGCGTGTGCGCGAGGGCCTCACCACAGGCCTTTGGCCCCGCGCTGTCAGGGGGGGCGCGCCGGGGGGCCGTTCAGACTGGGGCAGCGCAAGGGCGCAGACCGGGGCTGCGCAGGGGCGCAGACTGGGGCTGCGCAGGGCAGTGCAGGAGGGGGGGGGGGGGCGCCTCACCACAGGCTTTTGGCGACCCCCCCAGGCGCCGGGCTCCTCACCAGGAGCATATTGGGGCCCGGGCCAGCGTGTGCGCGAGGGCCTCACCACAGGCTTTTGGCCCCGCGCTGTCGGGGGGGGGCGCGACGGGGGGCCGTTCAGGCTGGTTCCCCCCGGGGCTGGCTCAGTTGTGCATGGCCACAGGCCAGCAGAGGCTGTTTCCTACGGGGCTCATGTCGGTTCATGGCCCAGGGCGCATGGGGGAGGGTCCCAACTCTCGCCCCCGGAGGTTCTTGCTGGCTGTCCCTGGGGGGGGGGGGGGCATGCGGTTTCGAGTGTTCTGGGAGGCGAGCTACCTCCCATGGCAAAACCCAGGCGGCCTCTTCGCGCTGGGGAACCTCCGCGGGAGAGGAGCAAAGGGGGGGAGGCAGAGGGGCAAAGGGGGGGGCAGAGGGGCAAAGGGGGGGGGCAGAGGGGCAAAGAGGGGGGCAGAGGGGCAAAGGGGGGGAGCAGAGGGGCAAAGGGGGGGAGGCAGAGGGGCAAAG
>CAXIWF010002031.1:0-13105 GCA_964036045.1 Eutreptiella sp. 'Long Island Sound 2002' | reverse complement strand
TGCATGACTCCTTACCCCGCGACAACCATGGGTCCGGTAGCGAGGCCTCCTCTCCTCACAACAGCCGGCGGTCCGGCGATAGGTGCCCCCACCAGGCGAGCTCCAGCTGGCGGTCCGATGTAGCTCCTGTGTGCACATCCTCCCCTAGCCAACGGACACCCTTGCCTCCCGCCCTGACGCACTCCTGAGAAAGTTATGCTGCCTTCCCAGGCTCAGGCACCGAATCCAACTGCCCCTCCTTGGCCCACCGCGCGCCAGCTATGTGTATAAAGTCTGATGTCTGATGTCTGATAAGGGATGTTGTGTGTGCGGTCTGTCCAAGAAGATGTCTGATATTCTTATCTACTGGAGGTGGGTCTAGGGGTCCAATGCGTAGAGGAAATTGAGAGAAATTATGCCTAAATCCAAATCAACCCCCCCCCAAATGAAAAAAACAAAAAGGGAGGACACAATTGAAAAATCATTGGGGAAACACCTTGGACAATCAGAAACATGGCAGTACAGCAATAAAAAAGACTTTGAAAACCAAAATGGGAAAATGGGGAAAATTTGTGAGCAAGGAAAGTGGCAAAAGAAAAAAAGGTGCCCATAGGCCCCCATAGGCCCCCATAGGCCCCCAAAGGTGCCCATAGGTCCCCTAAGGTGCCAATAGGTCCCCATAGGCCCCCATAGGCCCCCATAGGCCCCCATAGGCCCCCGAAGGTGCCCATGGGTCCCCAAAGGTGCCCATAGGTGCCCAAAGGTCCCCCTAGATGCCAATGAGTCCCCATTGGCCCCCATAGGTCCCCATAGGTCCCCAAAGGTGCCCGTAGGTCCCCATGGGTCCCCACAAGCCCCCATAGGCCTCCATAACACCCCATAGGACCCCATAGGACCCCATAGGCCCCAAAAGGCCCCCATAGGCCCGCAAAGGTGCCCATAGGCCCCCAAAGGCCCCAAAGGTCCCCATAGACCCCCAAAGGTCCCCATAGGCCCCCATAGGCCGCCATAGGCCCCCATAGGCCGCCATAGGCCCCCATAGGCCCCCATAGGTCCCCCTAGATAGGGTTCCGTCAAATATTTGGGAGGTCTACAGCCCCCAAATATTTCACGGATGTGGTTCCGTCAAATATTTGGGGGGTCTACAGCCCCCAAATATTTCACGGATGGCGTTCTGTCAAATATTTGGGGGGTCTACAGCCCCCAAATATTTCACGGATGGGGTTCCGTCAAATATTTGGGGGCTGCACATCCCCCAAATATTTCACGGATGGGGTTCCGTCAAATATTTGGGGGCTGTAGACCCCCAAAATATTTCACGGATGGGGTTCCGTCAAATGATTGGGGGGTCTGCAGCCCCCAAATATTTCACGGATGGGGTTCCGTCAAATATTTGGGGGGTCTACAACCCCCAAATATTTCACGGATGGGGTTCCGTCAAATATTTGGGGGGTCTACAGCCCCCAAATATTTCACGGATGTGGTTCCGTCAAATATTTGGGGGGTCTACACCCCCCAAATTTTTCACTGATGACGTTCCGTCAAATATTTGGGGGGTCTACAGCCCCCAAATATTTGGCGGATGGGGTTCCGTCAAATATTTGGGGGCTGCACATCCCCCAAATATTTCACGGATGGGGTTCCGTCAAATATTTGGGGGCTGTAGACCCCCAAAATATTTCACGGATGGGGTTCCGTCAAATATTTGGGGGCTGTACACCCCCCAAATATTTCACGGATGGGGTTCCGTCAAATATTTGGGGGGTCTACAGCCCCCAAATATTTCACGGATGGGGTTCCGTCAAAAATGTGGGGGCTGTACAACCCCCAAAATATTTCACGGATGGGGTTCCGTCAAATATTTGGGGGGTCTACAGCCCCACAATATTTCACGGATGTGGTTCCGTCACATATTTGGGGGGTCTACACCCCCCAAATATTTCACGGGTGGGGTTCCGTCAAATATTTGGGGGCCTACATCCCCCAAATATTTCACGGATGGGGTTCCGTCAAATATTTGGGGGCTGTACAACCCCCAAATATTTCACGGATGGTGTTCCGTCAAATATTTGGGGGGTCTACAGCCCCCAAATATTTCATGGATGGGTTCCGTCAAATATTTGGGGGCCGTACACCCCCCAAATATTTCACGGATGGGGTTCCGTCAAATATTTGGGGGGTCTACAGCCCCCAAATATTTCACGGATGTGGTTCCGTCAAACATTTGGGGGGTCTACAGCCCCCAAATATTTCACGGATGGGGTTCCGTCGAATATTTGGGGGGTCTACAGCCCCCAAATATTTCACGGATGGGGTTCCGTCCAATATTTGGGGGTTGTACACCCCCCAAATATTTCACTGATGGGGTTCCGTCAAATATTTGGGGGGTCTACAGCCCCCAAATATTTCACGGATGTGGTTCCGTCAAACATTTGGGGGGTCTACAGCCCCCAAATATTTCACAGATGGCGTTCCGTCAAATATTTGGGGGGTCTACAGCCCCCAAATATTTGGCGGATGGGGTTCCGTCAAATATTTGGGGGCCGCACATCCCCCAAATATTTCACGGATGGGGTTCCGTCGAATATTTGGGGTCTGTAGACCCCCAAAATATTTCACGGATGGCGTTCCGTCAAATATTTGGGGGCTGTACACCCCCCAAATATTTCACGGATGGGGTTCCGTCAAATATTTGGGGGGTCTACAGCCCCCAAATATTTCACGGATGGGGTTCCGTCAAATATTTGGGGGGTCTACAGCCCCCAAATATTTCACGGATGGGGTTTTGCAAAAATTTGGGGGCTGTACACCCCCCAAATATTTCACGGATGGGGTACCGTCAAATATTTGGGGGGTCTACAGCCCCAAAATATTTCACGGATGTGGTTCCGTCAAATATTTGGGGGGTCTATACCCCCCAAATATTTCACGGATGGGGTTCCGTCAAATATTTGGGGGGTCTACAGCCCCGAAATATTTCACGGATGGGGTTCCGTCAAATATTTGGGGGTTCTACACCCCCCAAATATTTCACGGACGGGGTTCCGTCAAATATTTGGGGGGTCTACAGCCCCCAAATATTTCACGGATGAGGTTCCGTCGAATATTTGGGGACTGTAGACCCCCCAAATATTTCACCGATGGGGTTCCGTCAAATATTTGGGGGCTGTACACCCCCAAATATTTCACGGCTGGGGTTCCATCAAATATTTGGGGGCTGTAGACCCCCAAAATATTTCACGGATGGGGTTCCGTCAAATATTTGGGGGTTGTACACCCCCCAAATATTTCACGGATGGGGTTGCGCCAAATATTTGGGGGGTCTACAGCCCCCGAATATTTCACGGATGTGGTTCCGTCAAATATTTGGGGGGTCTACAGCCCCAAAATATTTCACGGATGTGGTTCCGTCAAATATTTGGGGGGTCTACACCCCCCAAATATTTCACGGATGGGGTTCCGTCAAATATTTGGGGGGTCTACAGCCCCCAAATATTTCACGGATGGGGTTCCGTCAAATATTTGGGGGGTCTACAGCCCCCAAATATTTCACGGATGGGGTTCCGTCAAATATTTGGGGGCTTTACACCCCCCAAATATTTCACGGATGGGGTTCCGTCAAATATTTGGGGGGTCTACAGCCCCCAAATATTTCATGGATGGGTTCCGTCAAATATTTGGGGGCCGTACACCCCCCAAATATTTCACGGATGGGGTTCCGTCAAATATTTGGGGGGTCTACAGCCCCCAAATATTTCACGGATGTGGTTCCGTCAAACATTTGGGGGGTCTACAGCCCCCAAATATTTCACGGATGGGGTTCCGTCGAATATTTGGGGGGTCTACAGCCCCCAAATATTTCACGGATGGGGTTCCGTCCAATATTTGGGGGTTGTACACCCCCCAAATATTTCACTGATGGGGTTCCGTCAAATATTTGGGGGGTCTACAGCCCCCAAATATTTCACGGATGTGGTTCCGTCAAACATTTGGGGGGTCTACAGCCCCCAAATATTTCACAGATGGCGTTCCGTCAAATATTTGGGGGGTCTACAGCCCCCAAATATTTGGCGGATGGGGTTCCGTCAAATATTTGGGGGCCGCACATCCCCCAAATATTTCACGGATGGGGTTCCGTCGAATATTTGGGGTCTGTAGACCCCCAAAATATTTCACGGATGGCGTTCCGTCAAATATTTGGGGGCTGTACACCCCCCAAATATTTCACGGATGGGGTTCCGTCAAATATTTGGGGGGTCTACAGCCCCCAAATATTTCACGGATGGGGTTCCGTCAAATATTTGGGGGGTCTACAGCCCCCAAATATTTCACGGATGGGGTTTTGCAAAAATTTGGGGGCTGTACACCCCCCAAATATTTCACGGATGGGGTACCGTCAAATATTTGGGGGGTCTACAGCCCCAAAATATTTCACGGATGTGGTTCCGTCAAATATTTGGGGGGTCTATACCCCCCAAATATTTCACGGATGGGGTTCCGTCAAATATTTGGGGGGTCTACAGCCCCGAAATATTTCACGGATGGGGTTCCGTCAAATATTTGGGGGTTCTACACCACCCAAATATTTCACGGATGGGGTTCCGTCAAATATTTGGGGGGTCTACAGCCCCCAAATATTTCACGGATGAGGTTCCGTCGAATATTTGGGGGCTGTAGACCCCCCAAATATTTCACCGATGGGGTTCCGTCAAATATTTGGGGGCTGTACACCCCCAAATATTTCACGGCTGGGGTTCCATCAAATATTTGGGGGCTGTACACCCCCAAAATATTTCACGGATGGGGTTCCGTCAAATATTTGGGGGTTGTACACCCCCCAAATATTTCACGGATGGGGTTGCGCCAAATATTTGGGGGGTCTACAGCCCCCGAATATTTCACGGATGTGGTTCCGTCAAATATTTGGGGGGTCTACAGCCCCAATATATTTCACGGATGTGGTTCCGTCAAATATTTGGGGGGTCTACACCCCCCAAATATTTCACGGATGGGGTTCCGTCAAATATTTGGGGGGTCTACAGCCCCCAAATATTTCACGGATGGGGTTCCGTCAAATATTTGGGGGGTCTACAGCCCCCAAATATTTCACGGATGGGGTTCCGTCAAATATTTGGGGGCTGTACACCCCCCAAATATTTCACGGATGGGGTTCCGTCAAATATGTGGGCGGTCTACAGCCCCCCAATATTTCACGGATGTGGCTCCGTCAAATATTTGGGGGGTCTACAGCCCCCAAATATTTCACGGATGGGGTTCCGTCAAATATTTGGGGGGTCTACAGCCCCCAAATATTTCACGGATATGGTTCCGTCAAATATTTGGGGGGTCTACAGCCCCCAAATATTTCACGGATGGCGTTCCGTCAAATATTTGGGGGGTCTACAGCCCCCAAATATTTCACGGATGGGGTTCCGTCAAATATTTGGGGGCTGTAGAGCCCCCCAAAAATTTCACGGATGGGGTTCCGTCAAATATTTGGGGGGTCTACAGCCCCAAAATATTTCACGGATGTGGTTCCGTCAAATATTTGGGGGGTCTACACCCCCCAAATATTTCACGGATGGGGTTCCGTCAAATATTTGGGGGGTCTACAGCCCCCAAATATTTCACGGATGAGGTTCCGTCGAATATTTGGGGGCTGTAGACCCCCCAAATATTTCACCGATGGGGTTCCGTCAAATATTTGGGGGCTGTACACCCCCCAAATATTTCACGGATGGGGTTCCGTCAAATATTTGGGGGGTCTACAGCCCCAAAATATTTCACGGATGTGGTTCCGTCAAATATTTGGGGGGTCTACACCCCCCAAATATTTCACGGATGGGGTTCCGTCAAATATTTGGGGGGTCTACAGCCCCCAAATATTTCACGGATACGGTTCCGTCAAATATTTGGGGGGTCTACAGCCCCCAAATATTTCACGGATGGCGTTCCGTCAAATATTTGGGGGGTCTACAGCCCCCAAATATTTCACGCATGGGGTTCCGTCAAATATTTGGGAAATGCATATCCCCCAAAAATTTCACGGATGGGGTTCCGTCAAATATTTGGGGGCTGTAGACCCCAAAATAATTCACGGATGGGGTTCCGTCAAATATTTGGGGGCTGTACACCCCCCAAATGTTTCACCGATGGGGTTCCGTCAAATATTTGGGGGGTCTACAGCCCCCAAATATTTCACGGATGGCGTTCCGTGAAATGTTTGGGGGGTCTACAGCCCCCAAATATTTGGCGGATGGGGTTCCGTCAAATATTTGGGGGCTGCACATCCCCCAAATATTTCACGGATGGGGTTCCGTCAAATATTTGGGGGCTGTACACCCCCCAAATATTTCACGGATGGGGTTCCGTCAAATATTTGGGGGGTCTACAGCCCCCAAATATTTCACGGATGGGGTTCCGTCAAATATTTGGGGGGTCTACAGCCCTCAAATATTTGGCGGATGGGGGTCCGTCAAATATTTGGGGGCTGCACATCCCCCAAATATTTCACGGATGGGATTCCGTCAAATATTTGGGGGCTGTACACCCCCAAAATATTTCACGGATGGGGTTCCGTCAAATATTTGGGGGCTGTACACCCCCCCAATATTTCACGGATGGGGTTCCGTCAAATATTTGGGGGGTCTACCGCCCCCAAATATTTCACGGATGTGGTTCCGTCAAATATTTGGGGGGTCTACAACCCCCAAATATTTCACGGATGGCGTTCCGTCAAATATTTGGGGGGTCTACAGCCCCCAAATATTTCACGGATGGGGTTCCGTCAAATATTTGGGGGCTGTACATCCCCCAAATATTTCACGGATGGGGTTCCGTCAAATATTTGGGGGGTCTACAGCCCCCAAATATTTCACGGATGGGGTTCCGTCAAATATTTGGGGGCTGTACAACCCCCAAATATTTCACGGATGGGGTTCCGTCAAATATTTGGGGGGTCTACAGCCCCCGAATATTTCACGGATGGCGTTCCGTCAAATATTTGGGGGGTCTACAACCCCCAAATATTTCACGGATGGCGTTCCGTCAAATATTTGGGGGGTCTACAACCCCCAAATATTTCACGGATGTGGTTCCGTCAAATATTTGGGGGGTCTACACCCTCCAAATATTTCACGGATGGGGTTCCGTCAACTATTTGCTGGGTCTACACCCCCCAAATATTTCACGGATGGGGTTCCGTCAAATATTTGGGGGGTCTACAGCCCCCAAATATTTCACGTATGTGGTTCCGTCAAATATTTGGGGGCTGTAGACCGCCAAAATATTTCACGGATGGGGTTCCGTCAAATATTTGGGGGGTCTACAGCCCCCAAATATTTCACAGATGTGGTTTCGTCAAATATTTGGGGGGTCTACACCCCACAAATATTTCACGGATGGGGTTCCGTCGAATATTTGGGGGGTCTACAGCCCCCAAATATTTCACGGATGGGGTTCCGTCAACTATTTGGGGGGTCTACAGCCCCCAAATATTTCACGGATGGGGTTCCCTCAAATATTTGGGGGCTGTACCTCCCCCAAATATTTCACGGATGGGGTTCCGTCAAATATTTGGGGGGTCTACAGCCCCCAAATATTTCACGGATGTGGTTCCGTCAAATATTTGGGGGGTCTACAGCCCCCAAATATTTCACGGATGTGGTTCCGTCAAAAATTTGGGGGGTCTACAGCCCCCAAATATTTCACGGATGGCGTTCCGTCAAATATTTGGGGGGTCTACAGCCCCCAAATATTTCACGGATGTGGTTCCGTCAAATATTTGGGGGGTCTACAGCCCCCAAATATTTCACGGATGTGGTTCCGTCAAAAATTTGGGGGGTCTACAGCCCCCAAATATTTCACGGATGGCGTTCCGTCAAATATTTGGGGGGTCTACAGCCCCCAAATATTTCACGGATATGGTTCCGTCAAATATTTGGGGGCTGCACATCCCCCAAATATTTCACGGATGGGGTTCCGTCAAATATTTGGGGGGTCTACAGCCCCCAAATATTTCACGGATGGGGTTCCGTCAAATATTTGGGGGGTCTACAGCCCCCAAATATTTCACGGATGGGGTTCCGTCAAATATTTGGGGGGTCTACAGCCCCCAAATTTTTCACGGATGGTGTTCCGTCAAATATTTGGGGGCTGTACGGCCCCGCAATATTTCACGGATGGGGTTCCGTCAAATATTTGGGGGCTGTAGACCCCCCAAGTATTTCGCGGATGGGGGTCCGTCAAATATTTGGGGGGTCTACAGCCCCCAAATATTTCACGGATGGCGTTCCGTCAAATATTTGGGGGCTGTACGGCCCCCAAATATTTCACGGATGGGGTTCCGTCAAATATTTGGGGGCTGTACAACCCCCAAATATTTCACGGATGTGGTTCCGTCAAATATTTGGGGGGTGTACAACCCCCAAATATTTCACGGATGGCGTTCCGTCAAATATTTGGGGGGTCTACAGCCCCCAAATATTTCACGGATGGGGTTCCGTCAAATATTTGGGGGCTTTACACCCCCCAAATATTTCACGGATGGGGTTGCGTCAAATGTCTACAGCCCCCAAATATTTCACGGATGTGGCTCCATCAAATATTTGGGGGGTCTGCAGCCCCCGATTATTTCACGGATGGGGTTCCGTCAAATATTTGGGGGCTGTAGACACCCAAAATGTTTCACGGATGGGGTTCCGTCAAACATTTGGGGGCTTTACACCCCCCAAATATTTCACGGATGGGGTTCCGTCAAACATTTGGGGGGTCTACAGCCCCCAAATATTTCACGGATGCGGTTCCGTCAAATATTTGGGGGGTCTACAGGCCCCAAATATTTCACGGATGGGGTTCTGTCAAATATTTGGGGGCTGTAGAGCCCCCCAAAAATTTCACGGATGGGGTTCCGTCAAATATTTGGGGGGTCTACAGCCCCAAAATATTTCACGGATGTGGTTCCGTCAAATATTTGGGGGGTCTACAGCCCCCAAATATTTCACGGATGGGGTTCCGTCAAATATTTGGGGGCTTTACACCCCCCAAATATTTCACGGATGGGGTTGCGTCAAATGTCTACAGCCCCCAAATATTTCACGGAGGTGGTTCCGTCAAATATTTGGGGGGTCTACAGCCCCCAAATATTTCACGGATGGGGTTCCGTCAAATATTTGGGGGGTCTACAGCTCCCAAATATTTCACGGATGGGGTTCCGTCAAACATTTGGGGGGTCTACAGCCCCCAAATATTTCACGGATGTGGTTCCGTCAAATATTTGGGGGCTGTACACCGCCCAAAAATTTCACGGATGGGGCTCGGTCAAATATTTGGGAGGTCTACAGCCCCCAAATATTTCACGGATGGGGTTCCGTCAAATATTTGGGGGGTCTACAGCCCCCAAATATTTCACGGACGTGGTTCCGTCAAATATTCGGGGGGTCTACAGCCCCCAAATATTTCACGGATGTGGTTCCGTCAAATATTTGGGGGGTCTACACCCCCCAAACATTTCACGGATGGGGTTCCGTCAAACATTTGGAGGGTCCACAGCCCCAAAATATTTCACGGATGTGGTTCCGTCAAATATTTGGGGGCTGTACACCCCCAAAATATTTCACGGATGGGGTTCCGTCAAATATTTGAGGGCTGTACACCCCCCAAATATTTCACGGATGGCGTTTCGTCAAATATTTGGGGGCTGTACACCCCCCAAATATTTCACGGATGGGGTTCCGTCAAATATCTGGGGGGTCTATAGCCCCCAAATATTTCACAGATGTGGGTCCGCGAAATATTTGGGGGGTCTACATCCCCCAAATATTTCACGGATGGGGTTCCGTCAAATATTTGGGGGCTGTACACCCCCCAAATATTTCACGGATGGGGTTCCGTCGAATATTTGGGGGCTGTACACCCCCCCAAATATTTCACGGATGGGGTTCCGTCGAATATTTGGGGGCTGTAGACCCCCCAAATATTTCACGGATGGGTTTCCGTCAAATATTTGGGGGCTGTACACCCCCCAAATATTTCACGGATGGCGTTCCGTCAAATATTTGGGGGCTGTACACCCCCCCAAATATTTCACGGAGGGGGTTCCGTCGAATATTTGGGGGCTGTAGACCCCCAAAATATTTCACGGATGGGGTTCCGTCAAATATTTGGGGGGTCTACACCCCCCAAATATTTCACGGATGGGTTTCCGTCAAATATTTGGGGGGTCTACAGCCCCCAAACATTTCACGGATGTGGTTCCGTCAAAGAATTGGGGGGTCTACAGCCCCCAAATATTTCACGGATGGGGGTCCGTCAAATATTTGGGGGCTTTACACCCCCCAAATATTTCATGGATGGGGTTCCGTCAAATATTTGGGGGGTCTACAGCCCCCAAATATTTTACGGATGTGGTTCCGTCAAAAATTTGGGGGGTCTACAGCCCCCAAATATTTCACGGATGGGGTTCCGTCAAATATTTGGGGGCTTTACACCCCCCAAATATTTCACGGATGGGGTTCCGTCAAATATTTGGGGGGTCTACAGCCCCCAAATATTTCACGGATGGGGTTCCATCAAATATTTGCGGGGTCTACAGCCCCCAAATATTTCACAGATGGGGTTCCGTCAAATATTTGGGGGGTCTACAGCCCCCAAATATTTCACGGATGTGGTTCCGTCAAATATTTGGGGGCTGCACACCCACCAAACATTTCACGGATGGGGTTCCGTCAAATATTTGGGGGGTCTACAGCCCCCAAATATTTCACGGACGTGGTTCCGTCAAATATTTGGGGGGTCTACAGCCCCCAAATATTTCACGGATGGGGTTCCCTCAAATATTTGGGGGGTCTACAGCCCCCAAATATTTCAAATATGTGGTTCCGTCAAATATTTGGGGGGTCTACAGCCCCCAAATATTTCACGGATGGGGTTCCGTCAACTATTTGGGGGGTCTACAGCCCCCAAAAATTTCACGGATGGGGTTCCGTCAAATATTTGGGGGGTCTACAGCCCCAAAATATTTCACGGATGTGGTTCCGTCAAATATTTGGGGGGTCTACAGCCCCCAGATATTTCACGGATGGGGTTCCGTCAAATATTTGGGGGCTTTACACCCCCCAAATATTTCACGGATGGGGTTCCGTCAAATGTCTACAGCCCCCAAATATTTCACGGAGGTGGTTCCGTCAAATATTTGGGGGGTCTACAGCCCCCAAATATTTCACGGATGGGGTTCCGTCAAATATTTGGGGGGTCTACAGCTCCCAAATATTTCACGGATGGGGTTCCGTCAAACATTTGGGGGGTCTACAGCCCCCAAATATTTCACCGATGGGGTTCCGTCAAATATTTGGGGGCTGTACACCGCCCAAACATTTCACGGATGGGGCTCCGTCAAATATTTGGGAGGTCTACAGCCCCCAAATATTTCACGGATGGGGTTCCGTCAAATATTTGGGGGGTCTACAGCCCCCAAATAGTTCACGGACGTGGTTCCGTCAAATATTCGGGGGGTCTACACCCCCCAAACATTTCACGGATGGGGTTCCGTCAAACATTTGGGGGGTCCACAGCCCCAAAATATTTCACGGATGTGGTTCCGTCAAATATTTGGGTGGTCTACAGCCCCCAAATATTTCACGGATAGCGTCCCGTCAAATATTTGGGGGCTGTACACCCCCCAAATATTTCACGGATGGGGTTCCGTCAAATATTTGAGGGCTGTACACCCCCCAAATATTTCACGGATGGCGTTTCGTCAAATATTTGGGGGCTGTACACCCCCCAAATATTTCACGGATGGGGTTCCGTCAAATATCTGGGGGGTCTATAGCCCCCAAATATTTCACAGATGTGGGTCCGCGAAATATTTGGGGGGTCTACATCCCCCAAATATTTCACGGATGGGGTTCCGTCAAATATTTGGGGGCTGTAGACCCCCCAAATATTTCACGGATGGGGTTCCGTCAAATATTTGGGGGCTGTACAGCCCTCAAATATTTCACGGATGGGTTTCCGTCACATATTTGGGGGCTGTACACCCCCCCCAAATATTTCACGGATGGGGTTCCGTCGAATATTTGGGGGCTGTACACCCCCCCAAATATTTCACGGATGGGGTTCCGTCGAATATTTGGGGGCTGTAGACCCCCCAAATATTTCACGGATGGGGTTCCGTCAAATATTTGGGGGCTGTACACCCCCCAAATATTTCACGGATGGGTTTCCGTCAAATATTTGGGGGCTGTACACCCCCCAAATATTTCACGGATGGCGTTCCGTCAAATATTTGGGGGCTGTACACCCCCCCAAATATTTCACGGAGGGGGTTCCGTCGAATATTTGGGGGCTGTAGACCCCCCAAATATTTCACGGATGGGGTTCCGTCAAATATTTGGGGGCTGTACACCCCCCAAATATTTCACGGATGGGTTTCCGTCAAATATTTGGGGGGTCTACAGCCCCCAAACATTTCACGGATGTGGTTCCGTCAAAGAATTGGGGGGTCTACAGCCCCCAAATATTTCACGGATGGGGGTCCGTCAAATATTTGGGGGCTTTACACCCCCCAAATATTTCATGGATGGGGTTCCGTCAAATATTTGGGGGGTCTACAGCCCCCAAATATTTTACGGATGTGGTTCCGTCAAATATTTGGGGGGTCTACAGCCCCCATATATTTCACGGATGGGGTTCCGTCAAATATTTGGGGGCTGTAGAGCCCCCCCAAAATTTCACGGAGGTGGTTCCGTCAGAGATTTGGGGGGTCTACAGCCCCAAAATATTTCACGGATGTGGTTCCGTCAAATATTTGGGGGGTCTACAGCCCCCAAATATTTCACGGATGGGGTTCCGTCAAATATTTGGGGGCTTTACACCCCCCAAATATTTCACGGATGGGGTTCCGTCAAATATTTGGGGGGTCTACAGCCCCCAAATATTTCACGGATGGGGTTCCATCAAATATTTGCGGGGTCTACAGCCCCCAAATATTTCACGGATGGGGTTCCGTCAAATATTTGGGGGGTCTACAGCCCCCAAATATTTCACGGATGTGGTTCCATCAAATATTTGGGGGCTGCACACCCACCAAACATTTCACGGATGGGGTTCCGTCAAATATTTGAAG